>JAKWJA010001852.1:0-66648 GCA_027704765.1 Solanum habrochaites | reverse complement strand
TGCCACAACAGTAGCCTTTCCCGGAGTACAAGATAGTAACATCATAATCCTTCAAAAGTTCCATCCACCTCCTCTGTCTAAATTCAAATCTCTCTATAAAGAATAATTGTAGGCTACGATGATCGTATAGACTGGTTCACACTTAACCCCATATAATAGTTTCCCCATTGCTTTATCAAACCACCCAGCACCAACTCTAATCGTGGAGTCCCGGATAATTACGCATGTCACTTTAATTTGCTCGAAGCACTAATCATTACATTTTCTCTTGCATTAGCACGCACCAAACAAGAATAGGATGCATCACAATAACAATGAAGTTCTTAGCCCTCTACTTGCAAGTAAGGATAGGGGCGTAGTCACAAAGGTCTTGAGTTTTGCTGAAAGCTTGTCCTCACATTCATCCCATAACACATACAAATGGAACATTCTGCGTAGTCAGTTCCGTCAATTGGAAGCACTAGAAGAATCCTTTGACAAATCGACGTATAACTGGCTAAACCAACAAAGCTTCTTATTTCTTTCTGACATCATACTGTTAGGTCTTACCCAATTCTCCGTGACTTCAGTCTTAGAAGGATCCACCACCATTCACTCCATCCTGAAACCACGGTGCCCCAAAAGGACACTGAAATCTCAGCAAAACTCACAGACTCATGAACCCGACTCAATTGAATGTACTTGGGTATACATCCTGAGGTTGCCAAGAACTTAACACCCTTTACTACCATTTTCCTTAGCACGAAGAAAGGAGATGATACGAACGGGATGGAAGTGTAGTCCCACCCTCCCACACTAATGGATCTGTCCCAGGCTGGCCAACAGTACAGTTTTAGCATTACAACTAAGATAGCAAAATTTGGAGAAAGCCAAGTCATACCAGAATTACGTCGAAGTCAACCATTTCCTAAAATACCCAAATCTACTTGAGTATTGCTCCCACAAAAGTCACCATACAATACCTATCACCTTTCAACTACCACAGACTCCCCCACCGGAGTAAAACAAGAATAGGAAATGTCAAGTCAATTTCGACAAACTGAAAATTAAGACCAGTAGCAATGAAGGAAGAAACATATTAAAAATGTGGAGCCCGGATCAATAATACAGAAGTCATGCAATCGACGCCTTAAGTGAAAGCAGGGAGAGGGAGTAGCCCACTTACAAGTTCTAGACGCCCAGTGGCTAGAGTTGTCAGACTCTGGCTAATGATTTCTGAGGTTAGAAGTAAATGAGAAAGGGAGGATTGTTGGCGGTGTGGAGGCAGATTTCTTTTTCTTGACCAGATCAAGGAAAACTTTGATGATGAGAAACTAAGCCGAATTCGGGATTCGGTTGGAGGAGAGGCTAAAGGAAGCGATAATGGATGAGGGAAGGTGTTTTGAGGAATTAAGAGAAGGGGTATGTGTGGCACGTGTTGATTTGGATTTTGATCCAACTTATTCTTACAGAGCTCATAGTCAGGATATTCTATACATCCTGGTGAACCCCAACGATGTACCGTGGACCTAAGAACATTTTGGTGGAGTAGAATGAAGGCGACATTGTTGTGTTGTTGCCAAATGTCCAAATTGTCGCAAGTTAAAGTATGAACACCAGAGGCCAGGAGGAACACTTTTTTAGATAATGCCCATTCCTGAATGGAAGTGGGAGAGATTGCAATGACTTCGTAGTGGTCTTCCAAAAAACATTGGGCAAGTTGATGCTATTTGGGTAATTGTGGAAGGATTAAATAAGTCTGCTCTTCAGTCGGTCAAGGTGGACTTAACCAAGAGAGTAGCCAAAACCATATCGCAGAAGATTGTTCGATTGCTGGAGGTCACTGTCCATATATCAGATAGAGGTACGCGTTTTTCTACTTTTTGGAGAAATGCATGAGGGACTTATACTAGGTTGGACCTGCAGTACTCGCATTTCACCTCAGGGACCGAGGCCAGTCTGAGCCGGAACGTATTAGGTATTGGAAGACCTTATGCTTCGTGCATGGTGAGTAGGCATCGGTGCGTCATGGGATAATTTTACCCTTAGCGGAGTTTTCATACAATAACTAGCTATCACTCAAGTATTGATATGGCTCCGTTCGAAGCATTGTATGGGAGGAGATGTAGGTCTCCCATTTGGTTGGTTTGATGCATTCGAGGTTCGACCTTGGGGTAATGACCTTTGAGGGATTCATTAGAGAAGGTTAAGTTCTATTCAAGAAAAGCTTTTAGCGGCTCAAGTAGGCAAAAAAGAGATGCCGATAGAAAGGGTAGGGAATGGGGTTCAGGAGGGTGAGCAGTCTTGTGAAGTTTCGACCATGAAAGGGGTGATGCGGTTTGGTAAAAAAGGGAAGCTAAGCCCAAGGTATATTGGAACCATTTGAAGTGCTTAAGCGAGTAGGGGAGGTACTTATGAATTAGCCTTGCCTCCAGGAAGGATGTCAGGCGTTGCATCCGGATTTCACTGTATCTATGCAGAAAGAAACATGGGGATGGAAAACTACTCATCGTGGGATCAGTTCTTTTTTTTTTTTTTCTGGGTTTTTTTTTTTTGTGGTTTATGCTTGAGAAATTTGGACTTATGAGGAGGAGCCCTGTTGCCATTCTAGATAGCGAAATTCGACAAGTTGAGATCAAGGGATATTGAATCCATGAAAGTTCAATGACGAATCGACCAGTTGAAAGAGTCCATTTGGGAGGAAGAGGCGTGAGTGCAAGAAGATACCACATGTTACAGATTCAGGTACTCCTTTGCCCTGGTTTTCTTCGTATGTCGTGCCGAGGACGAACGAGGGTAAAATTGATATCTAGTGTACACGACACTGTTTAGTCGTTTGAGCAGCAAATTTCTATTTATGGAAAAACTGGCTGAGTCGACGGATACCAGGACGGACAGTCTAGTCACGACGGGACAATCGAGGGGGTTTTCTTTGTTCCAAAACACTTAGAATCGAAAAAATTTGGGTACTGAGATCGATTCTCTGACGTAACGCCGAAATGGCAGGAAAGGACCGTCGCAAAACATGACGGGGCCGTCACAGACCTTTTACTGACATCGAGGTCTCTGAGCTTTTGACAGACATGCAGGCGGACCGTCACAGTCGTGACGGGGCGTCACAGGCGCGTGGACCATGACTGGGTCAGATTTCTGTTAATATTTTAAGGGCATTTGCACTATTCCTGCTTATAATTATTAAAATTAGTGGTTTAATGTTAAATTTAATTACTTGGGGGTTAAAGGAGACAACCTGGGAATAATAGTGGGTACTTTTATCATCTTTTATACTTAATTATAAGACAATTAGATAAGAAAAGGGTTGTGAAACGAAAATGAAAGAACAGAGAGAGAGAGAGGGAGAAAAAAACAAAAAAAACCAAAAAAAATGAACGAGAGAAAGAGAAGAAAGACAGAAGAAAGCAAAGGTTTTGGAAGATAGCTTGTTTTTATCGCGATTCTCGGTGAATGCAGGGTTATGGTTTATGCTATTCGTAGTAAATCTTAATAGGAATGAATGTATGGGTAGTTTGTAAACCCTCTATATGACTTATTGTATGCTTGTTATGAATGTGATTTGACAATGTGATAAAATAAGAATGATGAAGGGGGCTATTGAATCTAAATCTTGAAAAACCTAATCTGCTTGTTAATGAGGAGTGATGCTGCCTGGATAAAAGAAAGCTGATGAACTAAAGTGATGAATTTAGGGGATCGGGTGGCACGAACCGACACGTAATTAGGGGATCGGGTGTCACGACCGACACCGTAGAATTAGGGATCAGGTGTAACGAACCGACACGGTAGAATTAGGGATCGGGTGTCAAAGACGACACGTTAGAATTTTAGGGGACGGGTGCACGAACCAACACGTAGAATTGGGGAAACGGGTTCACGAACCGGACAAGTAGGATTAGGGATCGACGGTGTCCACGAATCGACACATAGAATTTGGGGATAGAGTGTCAAGTACTTACACAAGAGAAATAAACCTAATGAATCTTGAAAAGATGTTAATATACTCAATCTAATGAACCCAATTTCCAAATGGGTATGGCCCTAGAGTCTGAGTCCTCATGGGTGAAACTTGGCTGGTTCTTCTTAATGATATAGAACTTGTTTGTTGCTACATGATGAGTATTGAGTTGATTTAGATAATTATTTGAATATACTGTTTCATGTTGAGTGGGCCGAGAGACCTACTCAGTTACGAGTGTTTTGTACTGACCCCTACTTGTGATGGTCTTTCTGTGTTATTGTGGAGGGCAGTAAACGTGCATCGTCTTACTAAACCGCCAACTTACCAGTCTCATCAAGCCAGCTTTCAGGGTGAGCTTATTGCTTCTAGGCTGGACTGGATCTTCCTCGTCATGTTTGATGCCTTGAGATTCCGGTATGGACTAGCTTTTTACTTATTTTGCTCTTAGATACTCTTAGATTAGGAATTTGAGGATAGATGTCTTGTAGTGATGAATTCAAGGTTTTGGGAATAAATAAGTATTGAGTTTTTATAGTTATTTAAATCAATTTTTCATTAATGCGTTTAAGTCTTAGGCATTATATTTTGTTATTTTATGGTGAAACGTTGGAAATTGATATTGGTTGGTCGCTCACATGTAGGATATGTGGGTGACTCGCGGCCCGTTTTGATCGTGACAGTTACAAATATTAGATGAGTAACTAATTTTACGCAGCCACCTTCTAGGAAGGGTTCTGTGTCAATTAGGTCTCGAATGTATCTAAAAAAAATTGCTTTTTTCTTTTTAAAATGTCTTCTAATTGTCGCATCATATCGATGGTGATATTCGCGGTTGTGCTCAAACTTGTTAGAAATCTTGTGCCTCTAATTCATAATCATGCATCAATTTGTGTTTTGATCCAACTGCTTGTTGGCTGACTTAACTTTGGCAAATTGTTATTCCTCCTTTCGGCATTGGACTGGTCTCTAAATAAAACTATTATTTTCAAACTGTCTTCCGCCAATGAATATCTATGATCACCAATTTGAAACTTTTTCGCACTGAAAGCAGCCTCCGATGCAACTGACGAAGCTTGAATATCTAGAACATCACGAACCATTTTGTTCAAAGTTGGAAATGCATCGCTTCGCCTACTCAACCATCCTAATAAATCTTCATTGCCATCTTTGATTTCCAATGCTTCTAAGCTTGATTAATATACTTCAAAATCATCACGGTTAGTAGAATTAAGGACCAGAAAACCTGCATATAACACGAAATTGGAGTGACGAAATCAATTCTCAACATTAGAAGTCTTGACCAACTTTCATTGAAAGTTTTCAGTAGTTCTATATCGTTCATACAAAAACTTTGGCTTCTACTTTCTATGGTAGACTACACGCTTGACAATTGAAATTTCTTCCGGTTAAAATTTCTAAGTTTCATAAAAAGTGTCGGACAAGGACTTGCACACCTTGTAATTTATAAGCCGATGAAGTAAAGTAGCGCTTAAAAACTCGAGGAATAGGAAAAAAAATAATTTAAAATTTTTCAATCATACTTAAATTGCAACTCTAAATTTATCTAATTTTTTATATTTCCAAAATGAATTGAAAGAGCACAAAATTTATTAATACGGATGCAATAGTAGGATAATAAAAATTCTCGAAAAGATGGTAGTAGCATCATAAAAACGTCTTAAAAATTGTAATAGTTCTTTAGTTCTCCCAATCTTCACACAATTCTATCAGGGTCACATAGAGCATAAAAACCATTTGTATCGGTCTTCCATATTTTATAACAACCGAAAGGCATTTCGTAAAGGAGAATTCCACCTTGTTTTCATATGTTTTGGAATTTTTCTAGGGTCAATTCACATAGTGAAAACACGATAATAAATTCCCTAATTCTCAGCAGCATTGTTTGTAGAAAAATCTAGGTAACCAAACAATTCACTTTTACGCTAACCACTATCAAATAATGAAATACCATCTAGACAGCTAATTAATATCTGTGCAACACATCTAACATAAAACAACATTATTGTCAATTGGACATAATCTAACTTTTAACATGTTAGCAGCGTTTGGATTATTGAGCATTATCTATGCGACAGACATTATTTTATCTATAATCATGTAATAATCTAAAACACTTAAAATCATTGGAAGCCTAAATATGCACCAGTTTTTTCTCGATCAGAGTTTATAAACTTATAATTCTTTTTTGCCAAATTCCAATTATGTCAGCCAATGTGAGAAATAGTTAAAATAATCAGTTCCATTAACCTACGACCCATTCCGAGACCTTTTCTGACTATCTAATATGCTTAATAGACAATGAAGAATTGACAATGTTTACCTTGATATCAAAAACCTCGATTTAACAGTATTTCTGAAAAACCTCTATAATTGGATATAAGTTGGTGAATATATTCAACAAAACGAGATTGAGGAAAAACTATAAGGCAAACCACAAACAGAAACCCATTGTAGTTAAATTTTTCCCGATCGAATTTTTTCCCCCTAGTATATTTACGTGTGTTAGGACCAGCGGGGTTTAAAAGGATCTAATGTTCCTTTAACCATGTAGAAGCCCTAGCGATGCATTACCCGGTAATATCTAATTCATTAATTGAATTACCTTTTTTCTTTGGCTAATGCTTAGCCTTCTTTATATTGAATCGGCACACAAGATAACAAATGTCTATTAATCCCCCCGTTCCACCTCGACCCCCACCTTGTTTATGTTTAAAAGGTTGCTTACACTTATTACAAATAGCAACAAGATTTTTCTTTATCAAAGTCATAAATTGCCACACAAGAGAAGTTTTAGGTAGTTGATACTTCACTTCTCCCTTTGTGGAGGTAAAGGGGTGAGTCCAAAATTTTGCTACGGTAAATTGATAGTCTCATTTGGAACTTTGTACCGGGACTAGAGGTGTTTGCTAACTTCCTCGTCTCCAAGATCAGCTTCTACTTCACTGAATTTTCTCAAACATTAGGATTAATAAATTACCGTAACATCGTTTTCTAAATTTCGTGATCGAGTGACATTTGAATCAATATTTAAGGAGTATCATCCACATAAGTGAATCATTGATGTTAAATCTAAACTCTACTCGTTGATTGAGGATGAAGTACCACCTTTACACTCTGTTTTGTACCAAAATGAAATAATTTAAAAAAGTCTATTATTCGTATCTTGGCTTTCTCTTCCTTTACCGCTATTTTTGTTTGCTAGAAACTCATTATATATATATATATATATATATATATCTATATATAAAGTGTATATAAAAATAAATAATAACCAAAGTAAAGAAGAAAATAAATATAAAATATTATGAACGAATATACCAAATGTATGCGTTAATAGCAGACGTTAACACCATTGTTGAAGCTTGTGATTTGTTTGTAACTTGTAATTTGTAACTCCACGTATCCAACCAATACTTGATAACAAATAGAGATATTAATTAGATGTAGTGATTATAATATGAAAATTTTGAACTGGAAAATTTGCAATATATTGGATTCTAATAAATGAGAATTAAAATTGAATAGAAATTAAGATTGCCACTTGAAGGTTGAGAGGATATGAAAATAGATGAGAGAAATGGAATAGATGATTGTTAAGAAATTAGGGGATAGGTGTATTTATAGTATAAAAAATGGGTTAAAGTGTAATTATTTATAACTTGAGGGTTTAAAATTAAATTTTAAAGGTTTAGGTGGGGTAGGGGTTTTGGGAACACAAAAAGGGGCATAAATCCGTTGGGGGGGGGGGAGGGCCACTAGCCGTTTCCCACGGATCTAAATGGTCAATTTCTAAAATTAAAAAAAAAAAGGGGGGGGGGTGGGGGGAATCCCGCGAACCGGCCGGTTCAATCGGGCCGGGATCCGGCCGGGTCGACGGGACGAGGGTGAACGGCCCTGCCGTTCCCCTCATTTACCCACCCCTTAAACCCCTAGGGATGGGGGGTTGGGACGGGGCGGGTGAGAGCGGGGCGGGCATCCCGGTCCCCGGCCAACCAAAGTTATAACTAATAAAATATTAAAAAATCAAATAAATTTTTAAATACTTTGAGTTGTTAATTATCATCGCCCGACTGGTGACTAGCCCTAAACTTCTCTCATTCTCTTCTATATATTGGAGGAAAAAAATGTTAATCTATCCCAATTTATGACACTTGTAAAATTTTGATAGCCGACCAAAGTTTTAAGACATTTATTAAATACTAATTTAAGCCGATTAAAGTTACTTATACCATCACATGTTATTGACATACTCCGACCCAACGCACAACAGGAGTTTAAGGAAATAAATGAAGACATGTAAAATATTCCCACACTATGTGCTATTTTGTCGCCACCCTACCCAAAGTCCTTTTCTATGGCTGTTATCGTTTTTTCTCACCCCCCCCCCTTTTTTTTTAACCTATATGAGCCATAAATATATTCCCCGAATACTTTTTTCACACAATTAGTGCGGACATTCTCCACAAGGTCTCCAAAAGAAGAAATGTATCCATTATGTTTTATATTATTTTACCCCCCACTGTTCCCCCCACTTTGTATTTTTAGCAAACGTGATTACCTTGTCTTTTGGGATGACCAAAAAGGAAATGAAGCCACTAAAAATGGCCATCACCGGAGGGGGAGTCTGGATTTTTACTCCCGCTCACACTATTTTTTAAATTTTTAGAGTACTATAATCAATTATATAAAAAGAGATGTAAGAAATAAAATAAGATTCAAAACAACTAAATATATGTTGTTTCCTTTGTCTCTTTTTATGTATCACATGTGAAATTTTGAGAGTAAATCAAAATTTTAATATATATTTTAGTTGCTAATTATTATGATTTATATTATTTTAACATAATTTTCAAATAATAAATATTACTCCTCAAAATCATAATTAAGGTACATGTGAAATTTCAAAAGTTAATTAAATTTTGGGAAAATGCATAAGTACTCCGGCTAAACTATAACCGAAATTTCAAAGACACACCTAAACTTAACTAGAGTCTATTACCCTCCTAAACTAATTTCAAATGGAATAAATACACCACAGACATTGACATGTCATAGAGGAAGGCAAGTGATGAATGCACAAAGTCGACACATGCATTTTTTTAATTGGTAAATTTATAATTAGTTAGTACACAATGTATTCGGATCAAAAAACTTTTATAATAGTGTCTATATAGAATATATATATATATATATATATTAATGTCACTTGGTCTTCTTGTTAAATATGTATTCTAATGTGACGTGCTCCTTCTTGTTTTGTTTTCTAATTATTTATCAATTCCCCTTTTTCATCTTTTAATTCATTTCCGCTCAGTTTATTTTGTTGTAACAGAACCCCTCACCAACCCCAACACATCCACTTTAATTTAATGCTTTGGGGTCTATGATTTTCATCCTGTACATGTGGGATCACTCCCGTGTCACCTGACATATTATTATTCTTCTACTTTTAAATGGACATAGACACTTAGAAATCACCTCCCAAAATGAACAAGAACTGCTACTCCAGACCCAACACTAAAGTTCTTTCCGCAAATAAAAAGAGGAAATTATCAACATCTTCATGAACTCTTTTTGTATATAACGAAGTGTCAAAATCTACGCGCTGGTCCGTTAATCCCCCGCCGCGCCAATTGGTTCCTACTGTACTCTCATGCGTCCCCAGTATTCACGTAAATACCATAATAACGTGGTGTTCTAACAACAAACTCACTGTGTTTTTATCTAAAACTTACTTGTCGTTGACGTAGACAGATTTAACATATTGCTATTTTTAACTAAATATAGCCCTTCCTAATGAATTAAAAAATCGTTCTATGTAGTCGATGCATGGCATTTCATGTGAGTCGTGTTACCACCCCACCCTTTTATTTCTACCAACCATTGTTGGAGTCTTGCATTTGAAGGTGTCTCCCCTATCTGCAAGACCAAACTCGTGCAACTCCACCTACTTACGATCTAACAACTTCTTGAGTTTAGGGGTAATTAAAGTCTAGTTCAAGTCTGAGGTTGTTGTCTAGGCCTCGGAACCTTTCAATACAAAGGTGCGACTCATTATACAGCATACATTAAATGTTTATTTTTAAGTTGGGTTAAATAGTTTTATAAATATTTTTTAAGAGAATAACATACTTAAAAAACATAAACATTAAATCAAACAAATAAAATATAAAGAAAAAGTACTCAATACACCCTTCACTTACCGTAAGACCCCATTTCCCGGACCTTAGTATAAAACCTAATTAATAAAATATTGTAAGAGACATATAGAGTTTCACCTTTTTTTCAAGCCAATTGACCACGTTTAGCTTTAACAAAAGTTAAAATCCTATTTTAATCAAACACCACTCCCCATTAAACAATTGCCCTCTTTAATTTTCTCCTGAAGGTATCTCCCCACGTTTAGGAAGGAAAATTTTTCCTATCAATTTTGAATTTCAGGAGCACTTTATATCAATTTTTCCTATTATTTGAATTTTAGTAGGAGCTCCCTCAAGCTTTCAATTCTAAGTTTTGAAATAAGAATGTGTCTCCGTTTGCTTCTTTGTGTGTTTTTATCGATAATATGGAATAGGGTCCATCGTGTCAATACATGTGTTGGTGCTTCTAATACTAATGCTAATCTGGTAGATTATGCTGATGAACATGTGGGCTGAGAACATATCCAAGAGATTGCATGACTCATTGGGGATGAGAAGAGAAAAAGAAGGTAGTCGAACCAAAGAAGAAAGCTTAAAAAAACCCAAAACAGAGGGAAGAAAAGTGACACATGTTGTTTCACGACCCACCAATTCCTAGGTATGTGATTTAAATATGATTTTAAACAAACATTTTATTTATATTTATGATTTTGTTAAGTGTGGTTGTTGCTGATAGGAAAGGTTGAATACATCTTTACATTTTATTGTTTCATAGTTGTTCGAACAATTTGATTTCTAAATTGGTAAATTTTGTGTTGTTTTCGGTGATAAACCCTCTAATTTACATTGTTTGCAGTGTTTTGTGAAATCGAATAAAAAGTCATTTAACAATGAAGAGAGATTCATTAATTTCAAATTCAGTATAACCATCATGTATTGTACAATTTTAAGGTGTATCAGATGCATAAGGTGTATCACTATTTTGCGACCTCGTGGAACAGCCTTGAGTGCTTGCACAACCCTTCAATTGATCAGTCCAAACATCTAAATGATCATCCAAAGGCGTATCAACAAGACGGCCAAAAGTCCATAACATATCAAAGCAAGAGGGGCCAAATGGGAAAGAAATTGGAGGGCAAATGACAATGTTCAATATTATTTCGCAAGTCTTTATTAAAAGAAGTAAATGCCCTACAAAATCTACACAAGCCCCTTCTTTAATAAGGCAAAACGTTGGGAAACAAAACCCAAAAAGAAAAGCTACAAATAGGAACTTTATAAAAAGGCAGCAGGCTGCTTTATTGCCCCATGAGCTGTTGTCCCATCCTTGCGGGGAGTCCTTGCCTTGGAAAGATGAGCACTAATTGCTCATCTTAGCCTACAAGCAATCCCCAATGGATAATGTGAAAATTGGCAAGTGTTTTTGACCTTTGGTCTGAAGGTTGGCAAGTTTAATTGGACCATCTTGCCATCGCAATTTGCCCGGCCCACGTGCCAAAGGTGCTAAATTTTGGATTTTAAGTAATGACTTGTTGGGGCGGGAACACGCTTTCCCCGCATGATTTGGGCGACGACCGACCATTGAAGCCACACAGTTGTTGTAACTAATTGTGGATCTTGTCGCGAAATTGCCATAAGTCCTCGTACTTCTCCCATGTTGCCTCTTTCGGTGCTGTCCCTTTACAATGAAAAAGAAACTGTAATCTTGAATTGTTCCAACCTTCGCCCCAAACAAGTTGATGATCAATGATGGCTTCGATCTGTTCGTCCACGGTCGGCGGTGTCATGAAAATTTGAGCTATCTCGGACTGACCCGCTTCTTTCTTCACCGTATGGTTGTCAGTGGGATAGATGGAGACGGGTAAATCTTTCAAATGGTGGGCTATCAACCGATAGAAATTCTTTCCATAATTGGGCAATAATCTTAAGGAACCTCATACTTGCGAATCAACTTGACTCACATTCCGTAATGATTTGAATTGTCTAGGATTGAGTTTCACCATAACTCGATCTCCATTCAATAGTCAACTGGCGACGCCGCTTTCCAATCAGCAAATTTCTTCATTTTCGGATGCTTATCAAGCTATGGCCATTAAAGGTCAAATGCTCCTCCCAGGCTTTCGCCATATACGATAGGCACTAGGACTTCAAGCCGCCGGACAACGCGGCAAAGATGGTATTAGCGTGCGGCCCCATCGCCAATTCAAAAGGGCTCCTTCACGTTGCTTCGCTTCGACTGCAAATTTTATGAAACTGGGCGCTGTCAAGAAGTTTGGCCCAAACTTTTTGGTTTGCATTACATAGTGTGCATAGCATTTCCAAGAGCCAATTAAAATACGCCTTAGGTCTGACCATCCGAATTTTGTGGATGAGAGCTGGGCGGAAAAATGTAACTTCGACCCAAAAGACTGAACAATTCTCCAGAAAACGAGCGGTGATTAATCGAGGTCTCGATCATGATGTGATGATATGCTTCGGGTATGCCCCAATATTTGACGACGTCGCACAAGAAATATACGGGTGCTTTTAGCATTTGAAACTGGCCGTCGTGGTTATGAAGTCGCGATTTTGAGAAGCGAGCAACCACAACCAGATGGTTCCAAAACCTGCGAGTTCGGCAAGATGTAATGAAAGTCCATAGTGACGCTGTCACAAGGCTTTCAGAGATGGGCAGCGGCTCAAGCAGTCCACCCGGCGCCTTCGTATCGACTTTGTCTTGTTGACAAATAAGACAAGTCCGCACGTACACCTTGATGTCATCTCTCATCCGAGGCCAATAATAAGAAGCCTCTAACAAATCCAAGGTCCTCTTCTGTCCAGGATGACCAGCCCATACAATGTCGTGTCCCTCTTTAATCAAAGTACGCCAAAGATTAGCCCACTTTGGGACGTACACACGTCTACCCGTAGTATAGAGCAGACCACATTCCTCCCTAAAGTTCCGTCTGCCTTGCGGCGGCCAAGACGAGTAGTGTTTTTCCACGGATCGTGGTTGCATGCCTTACCTGAGTCGTCTCAAAAATAGTGCTACAATTCGAGTCATGAGGTCTAGCCTTGCGACTAGAGTGTGGCTACTCATAGCTTCCCGGATTTCTCCAAAATTGAAATCGAACTCAGCCAAGAGGTCCTGGACAATGTGATTGTTTGACAGTCAGTTTCTTTTGGCTGGACGTATGTTGTCGAGATGTGTCCTAATTGACAACAAAATGAGCACCCAAAATCATGACGCCAAGTTTCTTAGGCCATGAAACTACGGACCATCATTCTCCTTTCAGAGTCGAATACCCACCATTCTGATACATTCAATGTTTGCTTTCGGAACAACTATCGGGTGACCCTCTTGAATTTAGACGCTTTCCATAGCAAAATCCGAAGTCGTAGGAAAACTTCAAATGCCTTAATGAAATCAGCCAGTGCCAAAACCGATCCTCGTAACTGCGCCTAAGTTTCTCAAAGGCAGTCTGAACAGCATCATCCAAACCCACTCATGATTCTTTTTCAACAAGATAGTGAGTGGAACAGCAACAACCGAAGTACTCAAAAAAGAAACACCGATACAACTGGCGGGCCAAAGGAAAAGATCGGCAACTGGGTAACTTTTGTGGAGCCTCCCAGTTCGGATTGTCAACCTTGTTCTCAGCCCTTCCTATCTTACCATGATTGACGTGTTGTCCGAGGAATTGGATAGAGGCTGGGCAAAAAACTGCATTCTCTCGTTTTACGCATAAGCATTGTCAGCAAAAATGTGAACACCTTGCACAAGTGTTCTACATGATCCTCCATACTGTTGCTATAGACGAAATGTAGTCTTAGTAGATGACACAAACTGATCCACGTAAGGATGGAAAGTGTTCATCAATGTACAAATGTCGCGGGTGCATTTGTCAAGCCAAAGGGTAGACCAACCACTCAAAAGCCACATAACTAGTAAACCAAGTTGTCTTTAGGTTTCATTCACCTTGGCAATCCGAACGTGTGAAGAACCTTGCCGCAAGTCCATCTTAATGAACACAGTGACCTGGCCCCAAGCGAGCAAAACCAAATCAGCAAGCAAGGGAGGGGGAGAGGGGGAGGCACAAAAAGGAAGAAAAGAAGAGGGGGGGGGCGGGCGGGGAAAAAGAGGAGGGCAGGGCGCGGGGCACTGGGAGGGGGGGCAAGGAAGGAGCAGCGGGGCACGTTGTTAATTATTTCTAATAATATTTTAAAGAAAATTTAAAAATTTCCTTTAATTTTAATGTTTTATTTGATTTTCTTCACCTATTTGGATATTCGTTCAAAATTAACTTATTTCAAGTACAAGACATTTGAAATCAAATTAAAACAAAAGAAAAGAAAATAAATTCAATAGAAAAATAAAAGAGAAAAAAATGAATGTTAATAAAAAAAATGTGTGTTAACTTAATTTAAATACAAGATTAAAAAAATAATAATAGTATTTTTCAAAAAAATTTAAAAATATTTTTTTTAAAAAAAATAAAAATATTTTAATTTTTAAATTTTTTAAATTAATATATTTTTTAATTAAAAAAATTATTTACACGCATGGAAGACGAGTGTGTACAAACACAACCAATTGGAGTTGTTGAATGTGTCACATCTGCACAAAAGGTGCACACAAATAAGAATAAGATGAGTTTAGGGATAATAAAATCTTAGTTAAGTTTAGGTGTGTCTCTTGAATTTCAATCATTGGCCATGATACTTATACATTATACCTTAAATTTTTATATTTTAAGTTGATTTATAATATTTTTATAAATAATTTTTAATAGATAACATACTTAAAAAAAAGACAAATAAATCAAACAAATAAAATATTAAAGGAAAAATTACTTAAATACACTCCTTCACTTACCTTGATACCCATTTATCCCTACTTATTATAAAAATTTTAAAAGTCCCTTATTTTCTCCAATTAATAAAATATATAAGATACATATAGATTTTTCACCTTTTTTTCAGTCAATTACCACGTTTTACTTTACAAAAGTAAAATTCTATTTTCAGCCAATACACTTTCCCATTAACAATTGTCCTCTTTAGTTTTCTTCCTAAAGTATCTCCCCGTGTTTAGCAGCAAATTTTTTCTATCAATTTTGAATTTCAGTGGGACTTTAGCAGCAAATTTTTCCTATCAATTTGATTTTACGTAGGAGTCTCCCTCAAGTATTTCAAGTTTTATGTTTTTAAAAGTAAGAATTTTAGTCTCGTTATGGCTTCTTTGTGTGCTTTTTACGATTAATTGGAATAGGGTCCATCGCGTTCAAATCACAAATGTTGGTGCTTCTATATGAATGTTAATAGTTGTGTATGATTTGATGTGAAACGTGGGCTTGAGAACATATCCACGAGATGGACCCATAGAGATGAAAAGAACAGAAGGCAAGTCGAACCAAAGAAAAAAGCTTGAAAAAATTCCCCAAAAGGGCGCGAGAAAAAAGGTACCAATGTGTTTCACGTCCACACTTCCAGGTATGTGTTTAAACAAAATTTTCCTTTTATGATTTTGTTGTTAAGTGTTGGTTGTTGTGCTTGGACAGAAAGGTTTGAATACATCTCTTATAAATTTCTTGTTTTCATAGTATGTTCGAACAATATTGATTTAAGGTTAATTGGTTAATTTTGTGTTTCATTGATAAACCCCTTAATTTTAATTGTTTGGCATGTTTTGTGAAATCGAATTAAGAGTCATTTACAATGAAGAGAAGATTCACTAATTTCAAAATTATTATAACCATAATGTATTAACAATTTTAAGGGTTGAGCAGATGCAATAAGGTGTATCCTAATTTTGTGTTTTTGTATACTAAACGATCATATGTTGTACAGTTTTAAGTGTACAGATGTATAAGGGATCACTAATTTTGGTTTTTTAGTAGTAAGGAACATCATGTGTTGTAAGTTTTTTACAGTTTTTTTGTCAGTGCATATGAAGTATATATACAATTAATAACTCTAGTGTCTTATATTTATATTGTAATTGGTATCGATATGTGAATGAAATTATGTACATATATTGTAGTTACTCACTGTATCTTAACTAATTTATGTTTTGGATATCAGTAAAAGCATTCACATTGTACAATTTTTACGTTTTTGTTTTCTTTGTTCAGTGCATAAGAATATCAGATACGTCGAAACTCTAGTGTCTTACACAATAGTGATGGTTTTTGTGAATGATCTGAATAGATGTATCATATATATTCATATAATTCAAAGGCTGTATACAATATGTAATTGGTAATGTGAATTAAATTTCATGTACAATATATTGTTAGTACTATGTATCGTATGCATTTTCACCAACATGTTTAATATGTATTATTACAAAATAAGCAGGCGTTTACTAATTTACACATTATCTTCAAATATCCCTCTTGATTACAAATATGTTTGAATTTGACAAGTTACAATTTTAATTTTATTTTTATAAGCAGGGCATGAATTATTTACTATTCAAAAAAATACCAGAAATCCTTGAGGTGGTTTGGTAGCGACCTCAATTTTGATTTGTGACTGACAAAAAAAGTCCATAAAAGGATGAATGAATGAAGCCGTTGAAATGTTCAATAAAAAATAATTTTTGGACCATATTTGAACATTCCAAAATATAATTTCCAGGGTCGGATTACTAAGTGTTTGTTATTATTGGAGGTGCAACAGGAAAACAAAGATGTATTGAATGTTCTTCATGCTAATGTGAATGTATTGTAGTTTAGTATGAAGGAATTTGCCATTGTACCTGGCCTTAAATGCAAAGGAAATGTTAGAATTTTTTATATCCGAATTTCACTCCGAGCCGATCATTACAAAAATATTTTCCTGATTGTCCTACAGGTATAACCAAGAGTCGCTTGATACAACGTTTTGCAATGGGGAAATGGGAGACGACACATGAATCCGTTCAGATGTCAATATTATACTTCATCAATACTTTCTTATTATGCCATCTTGGTGAGTCCTTCATACGTAGAGAAGAATTTCTAATGGTCTAAAATGGTAGGTATGAATTTTATCCTTGGGGTCAGATTGCATTCAATAAGCTAATTACATCACTCAGGCAAGACTTCAACCAAATCAGACAGATGTATCCACTTATGTGATATGCCTTATGCACTCATATGGATTTTACACGAATGTTTCTCTAGCTAAGTCCGAGGTTTGCTGTTAAAGTAGCGAATGGTATTCCCTAGGATACTAATGGACGGTGATGGCTGTCAGCCAAAATATGAAATTTCATGTCTATCATTTTCTCTGAGTAACTTAATTTTTAATTCGCAATAACATTTTATAATAAGCGTATATTTTTTGTTGTTAAATAACCATTTTTTATATTTACATAATAATGGTATAACATCAACCATTTTAAATTGCAGAATGCTTGGTCGAATATTGTCCCAACACCAAATGAGGTGGACGCCGTGATTTAGCCTGATATTCAAGCGGCCACTAGACTGAACTATCACTGACACAACCAGTTGCTGCAAAAAAATTCTAACTAAAGATAAGTCAGGTTTTGAGGATTTCTCAACAAGTCATCCTTGTAATTTATTGAAAAGATCCTCACGTGAATCTGATACATCATCTCCGCCATCATCCAAGGGGAGAAAGAATCTTGATATACATAAAACAAAGGGGTCTAAACCTTTGTCAGGGTAGTTAAGGCCACCATTAAATCAGTCATTCCCAATGCCAACTGAAGAACCTACCCCCCTGCTAATGTATCTTCTGTCCATGTCTCTTCACAAGTCCCAAAATATAAGTCTGTATATCCTGATATTACAGAACTGAAACAACATATGAAGGAATACGTAAGTAACGATACAATTTTTTTAATGTTTATTCATAAATGTAAAAATGAATGTTAATTTTTTAATATGCTGACAGTAAATTTGAGTATCTTGTGAATTTGATTATGGCAAATCACTTTAAGGTGATGAATTCTAGGAATAGGAAGGACGACCAACAACCAAAGGTAATGTATTGTATATGTGTGTTTTAATTTTCGTAGATCATTATGTTACAAATTTATTTAATGAAGGATATGGAAGGAAAGTCTACACCGCACATGGTTGAAGTTTCCGATAAAGAAGACAATGATGGACACCAAGCAACCTCTCCGATACAATGTACATTTGCCATATCATATCAAAGCATTTTTTTTGGTGTTGCTGATTTTGATTTGCAATCAGGTTTACTTACTATATTATTGTGTAATAAAAATTGAGGGGGTGATATCTTTATCAAATTAACTTATTTTCCGAAAAACAATGTTTAAAAAATACGGACTTGAGATACATTAAGAATCATCAAGGTAAATATTAAGTACTTTCTTCAGAACTTCAATCCCCAGATGCGAAATAGTCATCATACTGCAAAACAATCTAACAAAGGAAGTAATTTTAGCATCGAACATTGATTATTCGTATTCATCAACTTGCAGTGATACATCAAATTGTGCCTTTAATATTAGATACATTGCAGTTTAATTGAATTATTAAGATACATTACGTTAATGGATTATTATAATACACGTGTAATTTTACTTGATTACGATGATACATATTTGTTACTGGTTCCACTGTATTTTTTTATCCGCGAGTTTCTTCGCTGTGTATGATACTAGACTTTTCATTTAGTGTTTACGTTTGCCAGTCTCTTGCAAGATTCATAGTTATGTGACTACTTAAATTGTTGTCTACTATATACAATTCGTCGTTTGATGTTATCTGTCCTTGAACCCTTAAACAATCTTTGTTTATAATTATTTGTGTTTAAAGTGTCATAAATTTGACAGTACATTTTTTTATTCGGATGCTCCATCAGCAACAACAAAAAAACGCCTCATCATTTCTTTGAAGAAAAATGAACGCAGATGTTTCATATAATGCTTAACACAATAGCATTCATCGTGCAAGATACTTTATATTTATACATCGGTAATTATGCTTCATTATCGTTTCTAGCATATGTTTATCAAATCGTATTTAATTATCATTTTAACATATAGGATTCACAACGCCATCTTGTTCAATATCTCCCGATACAACACGAGAATCCAGAATAACTTATTGCTATCTGAAAGTTTGCCTATTCATGCAAATCCAACAGGATTACATCGACAGCCAAAATTTGCTTTCGACAATCAATTTATCAACTTGATATCCATCAGCAGATATTGTTGGGCGCGAAGCGATAATAAGACTCCGCTCATGCACGTATCGATGCCTTCAAGAACTACAATCCCCTTTATTTAACTTCATTGGGTGAAGTGAAAAAGAAAAAGCGGTCATGACTGATGTAATTTCGGTCAATTTTTTCATTTGAAGGCTTTGATATCACAAACCAAAGCCCCTTCATATCTGATGATTAGTTATTGATTGGGTTACTAAATGTCTTCTTAAAGCTCATTCAAAAAAGTAAGTTTTAGATCTTTTACTGGATTCTGTTCATTTTAAAATTGCAACGTTGTTACACTTGAATAATCTCTTTCTTAAACATAATAACTACAGGAACCCTCATAGGATAGTCTAACGCAAGATCATCTTCACTATGGGTTTGAAATAATGGATTAAGTCGTTGCATATCCGTCCAAATAAGAATGTTTTAATATTGCCATGTCTCAGCCAAAAAACTGCTGGACGATCAGGTATTTTGACATGTATAATATTAAATTTCATTGTCTGTCACTGTAAAAAAAACTATATATTATTTAATGTCTATGATACATTCGTCTAATATGTAATATATACCTATCAATACCATAGATCACTTTTAAGTGTCTAGTATTTATTTTCCATTATTTTCTTTTCAAAATGTATAATTATTTTATCATTGTCTAGGCACCATTGATGTTGTATTTTTTTACTACCTTCGTAAAAAATCAAAATTTCGAAGCATGGATCATCAGAACACAATAGTCAATTGTTTGTTTAGTGGCAATAAATCAACAATCCCCATGATAGGTTATTATAACAATGAGGCTGTTGTAGTTCCAGTACCCAAGACCCCTGATCGTTGCCATAGCTGTATCAATACATTAGAGGTCAATATCACGTCATGAAAGACTTTTCATACCCTGTTGAATTACCATGGGCATTTGGTGGACGAGTTTATATTCTGATTAATTATGAATGGACATTTCATTGGGTGTTACTTTGTTGAATTGAATCAGGGTTGATACTCGTGTATGACTCTTCTTTGGGTAAAGGAACACTGTATATTGGAGATACAAAGTTGTCAAGGATGCTACAATTCGTACCTCATTTGACAATGATTTCTTTGAAAAACACTGATCGGAAAACTGACGAGTACTTGATGGGCTACAAGACAACAAAATGGGTACACTTTTTAGAGTAACATGATTCCTTTTCATCACCCTTGAATACACTAAGTCTCATGCAACAAGAGAACGATATCCCGTTAAGTTATTTTAAATCTGGACTACCATATATGTATAAGTTATTTTACAAATTTTATATTATATATTTTATTGTATGACTGCGGGTTATACGTAATCTACATTGTAGAGTTTTTGTGGCGAACTTGTTAACCACTGACTTTACTGATGGCCGTCGTGCAAATTATCTATGCACAGATATGCAACATTGTTTGGAGATACGACAGCACAAGGTCAAGGTTGGATACAAATAATTGAAATGACGATCCACCAAAGCCTAGTGTCAATTACACAACAACTGAACTGATCTCGTTAACATAGATTAGTAATCAGTAGGGATAGCCAGGAATCAAGTTCTTATGTTGTTTTTGGTGTGAAGACAATATTGTTTGTGTTTAGCTAAAAACTTATTTGTATTACAATAGTTTTTTTTAAGTATTAATATTAGTGTTTTCAGTATTGTTTTAGATTAGAATGTTGATTTATAATAACGTTAAGGTACACAATCAGTTACGTATTTTTTGAAAGTCACTTATCAAAATGACGGATTTGATACTAATTTCTAATATTTATTATAGATTATTGTTTGAGTTTCTATTTTTGAACTTCACTTACAAATGGTATTTATGATACGTAAGTTAATAATGTCTATTATCCAAATTTAGATGTTAGCCCATTGAATTTTATGAATGTATATGATATATATATCGAAACAAACTATCACAACATACTTTTAAATTGAAAAGGCAACCTACGGGCTGAGTATCTGTAGCAAATTATAACTCATAATACAGTATACACGATACATATAATACACACTTGAAAAGTCAAGTTTGGGACCACTTGAATTTACTTAAATCGTCATTATGGTATTGAATCAATGTTTATTCATTTACACAATATTATTTTCACATAGCGATCCGGTCCGATTTATTTATTAACTAGAAACTTTACCGCGCTAGCGCGTGATCGTAAAAAGATCAATTCGTCCTCTCTAACAATGTTTAATTAAATTATCATATTATTTACTAGGTATTATGAAGAGTATTTTAAAATGATGAAGAGAACTAACACTTAAATAAATTTATATTTTAAAATAAGGATAAGTGTATTCTTAATCCAAATATTATAGATTTTGCAAAACAATTTGTTTTATTTTATCTTCTTAGTACTAATCGATGTCGAAATCATCAAATAAATAATTTTACAAAAAGTTCAAAATCCTTTATCTTCTCGCCCTATTAGGCAAGAACACAAAATTTTTCATTGAAAAATGAGAATACGCATGTTAGTAGAATAAAAATTAAATCAGAAAGGAAAATTTTTTAAAATAAAACAATAAAATCTAATGATAAACTTAACCTGATCACGTTTTTCTTTCACCTTCTTAGCAAATAATGATGTTAGATCAATCCAAGTACAAATAGTTAAAATTCATTCTCACATTTTAATCACTTTCCTCCCCAATTTAGGTAAAACATTTTCCTTAATGTAGTCATGTTTTTCCACTTGTGAATTGTGACACATAAAAAAACTTATGATGAGAAAAGTCTTCTGATAAGTTGTAAAAATTATAAGTAAATCTTATTTGTGTCTTATAAATTTGAAATGACATTAGGAGTATAATATTGAATGTCACTATAAGCAATTGGATAGACTAATCATTACCGTAAGACAGAAAGTCGCCATTAATTATAGTTCAGGTAACAACATACAGGTCATGGAGAATACTTCCATATTTTAAAGTTATTTATGAAATTCAGGAAATTCATACGAGAAAATGATATTGTGGTAATTAAGATTGGTAATTCAAGTATTGAACTATTATAATCTGTGTCCAAATATTTTCTAAATGGAAATAAAAGCTCCACTGTCCATTGTCAATATTAAGCAAAGTGATAATAAATGTAAAACTTTTATAAAGTTCATCAACTCTAAGTAAAGCAAGTATTTTCTTTGACAACGGAACATCTATAACATGAGTTAAAAGATTAAAACCACAAAATAAATTTGCAGGTATTGTAATATCGAAAAACTAATAAAATCTACTATAAAGTAAAACGTAAAAAGTATTAATAAACATCTGTTTGACTTAAAAACTACACAAGTTATTAATACTCAAACCTAATCATTAAGGATAAGTATGATAGCTCATAAGAAATTCCAAGAGTAGATAATTTTAACTCATCCGTGTAAGAGTATTGTTTTTCTACCTTTTTTTCTTTTTTTTCTACCTTTTTCATTCCACCGTCCTCTCTGGCTTCCTTTCCTTTTTTTCTTTCTTCTTTTTTTGCACTATAAAATCTTTATCTCTTTTAATATTATTCATAACCAAAAAAAACTTTACAAACAAATGTATCTGGTCATCAATTAATCCAAATTAGACTGATCACATTCTTCGGTTAATATATAAAGGCATCACTTTCCTATTTTTCTTTTCATCTACCCGCTTATTTCAAATTGATCGTCTCTTTTTGACTCGATAAAGAAATTTAGACTTTTTTTTTTTGATTTTTTATAATAATCACACAACAAATCAAAAGGAAGAACATATGAGTTATTATATACCCTCAATGGAAAAATTTATGATATCAATAAAACCAAACATAACAAATAATGAATATATAAAAATCTATTAAATATTTTCTTCCTTATTTATGTGTGTAAACAGATGAATTTGCTTCCACTTCTCATAAAGATGCTAGAACTTCCTGCATCAACTATATTCTAAAGTAAGTAGCAGTTGCACACCAATAAATGACTACTAAAACATGTACTAAGACCACCTAAAATTTATCATAATTTAGGATGGATGCCTTTAACACGTACGTAGACAATATGCTCTAAAAAACCATCCGTTCATGTTCCTAATCAAACCTCTAATGGGTCCTCAAATTCAAGCATCATACCCTACAAAGATCTTTTTGCAGCAATCTTTTTGAAGAAGCTCACATAATTTTTCTATGACCTCTCATCGAATGGATTTTTTAACCCAACTAAGCCATTAGATAAATAAATAATTTTCTAAAGTAAACATTTTTCTCAAAATTTTACAAAACTAGTATAACGTATTTCCTGGTAACGGTTTTAGGTATGTTTTATTTTTTAAAAACTGCTAACATGCATTAGGGTTGATATATTTATTTGTAAGTAACTTTTACATCCTAAGAACGTTAATTTTCAGTAACTTTTACTCCTAAAACGTTGCTGCGAGTAACGTTTTAGAGTAAAAAGTACTGTGAGTAAACGTTTTAGGAGTAAACGTTAATGTGAGTACATATATGCAAGTCTGACTGACGCTATCAACTTTTAAAAAGAAAATATATCTAAAACATTACCTGTGTGAATATGTTTATGCTTAGTTTTGTAAAAATTTTGAAAAAAAATATTATTTTGGTGAATGACTTTATATAATGCTTTAGTTTGGTTAAAACCTCAATCGACACGTCAAAAGCGATATCTCCTCATAATTTAATAACATCACTTCAATTCAATCTTCCTGTAAATATATTTGTAATAGTGGAAAGATATGTGGTGTCATTTTTAAATGACGCATCTAGAAATATATTAGATGGCGTCAATGTAAAAATCAGAAATTACAAATCAAAATGAAATTATTACAATGAAAATACATGTATAAACATGGATAAGAAGATTATAGATATATATACAAATCCTTAATTACATGAAATAAAATTTAAAAGAAAAAATCTTAATATATAGCACATGTAATGAAATGATACCTTGCATTGTCAAAATAATTGAAAGATCGTGGAAGCAGGGCCATTTTGAAAATGTAATAATATAATTAGTGAAGATAGCCGTTTTGGAAAAGAAGAATTTATGGTCGGGTTTACAATTTATTTACTATATAATTCTGTCAAATAATTAGTAAAAAATATTTTTAAAAAATTGGAAAAAAGGAAATTCAAATGCTCGTTTTAGCTATGCCACACCAGCTGGCCAATGTTTTCTGCCTATATAATATCTATACTAATATATATATATATCTATATATATATATTATCTATTAGAGTTTAAGTTTGGCAGCCAAATTAGCAGTCAAATTATATAGTTGAACATCAAAATAAATTTGTGTAACCAATACACTCTATTTAGTCCAATACAAAGAAAAAAATACATATAAGTATCATGAACACGAATGTCCTACTTTAAAACATTATTTCATTATCTTTCGTGAAGAAAGTACAATTTCTCCTGTTATGCTTCTTGTCCACATGGCCGCAAAAGTTATTGTTCACGTGTCATTTTTTCAATTCCGCATTTTTCTTTCCTTTCGCTTCTTGTCATCCCACCAAACTTTCTTATACCTAGGTGGTCCGACAATTTCATCTAAAACATAGTCTGGACAACGGTCCAATCCCCTTATCTAGCTTGGGAACCATTGCAACCCTCGTGAGACTCTTTTCTAAGGCATCAGGCTTGTAGTAAAATCAGAGCAATAATGTGTGCAAATTTGTAACTTTCTTGTGCTTCAAAACTGCCATTTGCCGTGTGCACAAGGTATCTCATCATGTTGAACAAACCTTTCACATGTTTCAAGTTTTCCTCTCAAAACATACAATGTAATCTTTTTTTCGCTTCATGAACTGAGAAAATATATTCAATGATTGAACAACCTAAATAATAGAGTTTAAGTGATCTATTACGTATATGGCAATTATATTCATTTCCCAAACCATGCTTAGCATTGAAAATCAGGTGTTTCTGGTACA
Source organism: Solanum habrochaites (assembly GCA_027704765.1). Lineage (NCBI taxonomy): Eukaryota > Viridiplantae > Streptophyta > Magnoliopsida > Solanales > Solanaceae > Solanum > Solanum habrochaites. The sequence goes on along the minus strand of JAKWJA010001852.1, from coordinate 41,397 downwards.
TAAAACAGAATTTAGGGCAATTGTAAATACCTTCTCTTAACTTTTCGATTCCGTTTGTAATCATTCTCCTCAAATCTTCGGCCCAATGTGTCCTTTGTATGACGCTTTTCCGTTTTTATAGGTTCAACTCCAATACAATCTAGCTTCCTCCTCAAGAAGTCGATTATAAGTCACCTACGTGCCAAAATCCGCAAGGCATCCTTGTCACTTCAGCGATGTTCAAAGTCATCATTCTAACATCTTTTTACGATGAATGAACCTTGACCCACTTATCGTAACCAGCATATTTAAGGTATCCTTCACCTTATGATCAACTTGCACCACCTTAGCCATTAATTTATCAAATCTTCCTTCTGTATGCTTTTGTCATTGAGTAAAATATACCACTTTGTGGTTTTACGTCCTTTTGAACGCTTGAACATATATTCTTCCGAAGATGCCATATGCATGCATAATGATGGTACATTTTGCGTACACTGCTTATCAATCTTCATGATAGCTTTCAGTTCTATCTGTCCACATACATATGGTTTCATCACAACTCTCCGCCCCCTGGCATTTTTGAACTGTTCGAAGAACCAATGCCTATAACAGTCATTTTTCAGTGTCACACATCCTATCTAATGCATATGCAACCTACTAACAAAGAAGTCAACCATTAGCTTCATGATACACAATGTTTACACTAAGATACATTAACTATAAATAGAAAACAATTTTGACATTATCATCAGTATTACAACGGCATACCTGCACCATCGAGTGGCTCGCTGATACAAAAGTACCCCTTGTACGCTCGCCAGTATGTGAGCGTCCACTACAACAAATTCCCTGCAGAGTCAACCTCTTATCAATGGTCTTAGGGCCTTGAATGAGATACATGAACTTTATGATATTCCGTCTTTTGCAATCCTTAGATATGAATTTTGGATACACTCTTTTTATTTAGCATCCATATGTATCTCGGCATCTGCTTATATCCTTCTTCATAGGCTTACCCTTAATATTCTATGCACGTTCCCTAGCACGCCTTGCTTGCTGGTATGATATCTCAAACCCCAATATAATTCTCGAATATCTCAATACAATCTCGAGGGGTATGGGAATTCGTTATGATTTATTACCAAATTTAGGGGCACTCACAACACTAATAAATCCGAAGTTTGCTTGTACTTTTTTTAGTATCTCCTTATCCCGCATCGGCATTTTGTCACTATTGAATATCTCTTTGAATACCTCATGATTTTTTTCTTCAGAAGACTTAAAAAAGTCCAATCCACATTGATCACTGAATCAAACCCACCATATAGCTGATCCAAATTTTTTAAATTGATAATTCATATAACAAAAGCATATTGAAGTTGTTAATAACTACGTATGTGACTATAAAGATCACAATAATTTTTTGTCCACATTTTTGTGTTCACATAATGACATTTATCAATACAACATGTAACTACATTTCAATTACTCATCAAAACACTGACAACTTATCACACCACGAATATATACTACTTATACTTATGTTCAAACACAATATAATAAACTGTACTATAGAAAAACATCAATTAGAGAGAAAGCATTCCAATACATTTTTTTATCGAACTGTTCACATCGAATTTAAGTTGTTCTTTATTTTATATTTAGCCATTACAACAATGTGTGTTCCTTTATCCTTATATAACTGTCTCGTCTTCACATCGGTACTATTGGAATCAGTTATGTAACTGTAGCATTTAAATCTGGAATATAATCATTGTCACGAATTCTCGACTCGACCAGACCAAGAACATCAGTATCTCATTGGGTACCTTCCATGCATACGACTTCCCCGGATGAACAATCAAAATTACGTATCTCCCCAACAATTTATCAGTTGTATCAATACAAAACGGATACATGTCGATTCCATGCGAATTCTTTTTTACTTCCAAATAAAGTTTCACACCCATGTTGTTCTTGATTTTCAATGGACATGAGTTTCCCTCAACAATGTATCAGATTTCAATATCTTTTGTAACAGTGTCGATCTCAAGCTCTGATAAAATCAATGCTTTCAAATTCACAAATGAAATGGAATGTCCAACAACAACTCCATCAACCTTGTAACCTTCATAATTAACATCGCTTACCCAAATTCCAGAAAGTTGTAGCAAAATTGAGATATCATCTTTCTAAACATTATTTTTTTTCGACCTCTTATAAGAATGCAGATCACGTTTAATCAGACTATTTCATTTATGAATTTCCTCTAATTTGAATTGAATTTGTCAATCAGTTACGCAAGCTGTCGAACGTAAATTACGTGATTATAGTTATTAATAACAAAATTTACGTTATTTGTTCCTAATTAACCGCAACAGTTGCCAATTCAGATGTATCAAAACTAATGTATCCCGTTCTTCTCAAGATGTATCTCGCAAACTTCATTTTTAAGAGATTTTTGGTAAATACAAAACTAAAAAGAAATAAACGTTATTTTATATTTATAATATGTGGTTCCTATAATTTATACAATATTAAATTAGGGGAAGAGCAAATAGATCAATTGACCAACTAACCCTTCCTTAACGTTCTCTCTTGTAATACATATTTCACAAAGTGTCATAGCAAAGAGCAAACACATAAAAGTATAGAATGGATACTTGTGTGTCTAACTCGAAGCTCCTCTGGGATTAATTAACCATGTCAATATAAAACTATAAAAAATGGAAAAAAATAATGTGTAAAATAAAAAAGTAATCATTTTTTTTAATGACAAATATTACAATTAATTGGGGGAATGGAGAGAGTCTATACTTCAAAATTATACTATGAAGTAACTTCTGAAAAAGAATAAGTAATGAGAAGAATCAATAATATGAATCAATGAAAATGTTATCCTTCGATTGACTGAGATTTTATATGAAATCAATTTATGTAATTAGTTATAATTAAAAAAAATTAAACAAATGTTATTTTTCATTTAAATCTTATATTAAAAAAATAAATTTTTCTCTTTCACTTGTTCAGTGTAATAAATTGAAAAAAAAATATTGTTTTCATATGATATTAGTTCTGTCATTAAATAATTAAATGAAATACTAATAGGCAATTTTACTAAATATTTTTATAATTTATTTCTGTAAAACTAAAAAAAAAATCTAACCTGCAATTTTAGTTACAGCTTAATAGTAAGCACTGGTCATTTCTCCTAGTTATTAGTTTTGAACTTATAGCATCATTGAAAATTTGACATAACTAAATTCTCAACTCAATAATGATCATGAGATTATAAAACATAGCATACATCACCATAAACTCATCATAAAGATTTTCAAATTAAATAGTCAACTCAAAGATTTATTATGCAATTAACAAACTTATCAAAAAAATTATTCAAATTAACATTTCAATTCAAGTCATAATTATATTATGTACATTGATTATAGTGTAATGGTTGAGATTTCCGTATAACTACAACTTTAACAAAATGTCTGAAATTCAAATCTTTGGAAATAGAAAAAATCATGCTAAAAATATCGCCACCAAAATAGTAGCGGATTCAGGATTTTTATTTAGGGGGTCGAAAAGAAGAGTAGTGATTTGAATCACTAAGTCAACCTCTAACTTATATTCAGGAGGTTTAAAGTCAATATGTAAATAATTTTTTTTTAAAAAATATCTTAAATATACAACGTAATTTTTTGCCAACGAAATTCGGATGAACCCCCTCCGCATACTATAAGTCCGTGCCTGCCCCAAAAATAGATATTGCTATGCACAAATTCAAATTTAATTAAACTTAATACGACTATCAAATATGTACCAATTGAAAAATATTAAAAAGATATATAGAAAGTCAAATTAAATATGCGTAGAGCGTATACATAGTGCTTACTATAAATTAAATAAATATAATTAAAGCTTTGACGTCCATTCAAGATTCAACATTCAAATTTGATGATACCACTAGCGTTCCTAATATATAGGTATTAGGTGGATATAGGCTGTTTGAAAACTACAAAACTAGATAAAAATACGATCCATTAGTTTATAAAATAACTGATGATTAAAGTATGATTTGATAAATTGTTAGATTCAGATAGAAAATTCCACACTATTAATTCAAATAATTAAAGTATTTTTAGATGTGTTTTTAATCATTAACTCTAAAATAAAATGAAACTTGGTCTATCACTCAGTGTGAACCTATCTACTCAAATCTTGATAAATAAACTTGATACATATGTTTGTTGTGTGACAATTTAATCAAGACACATACAAATTGATCTGAACATTAAGGTGGAATAACTTGAGAGATACTTGTACTTGAATCCGTTTGTAAGTTGGACCCTTGTACTTATTAATTTGTCAATTGAACTCCTAAATTCATCTTTTAAGCCATTTCCTTTGACTAGGGTGTGTGAAGTACAATTGCTTACACGTGCGATTCCATGTCATCCTGTAAGTATTACATGTTAAAAATTAAAAAAGAAATCAATTAAACCACTTTAGTAGTTTCTTGGAAAATATTATTGATTTTGAGGACTACATTCTTTGGAACTTTACACTTTGTTTAGATTGTTGTTACGTACTGTTTCATAAAGTATTGTATTATATTGTGTTGTATTATATTATATTCTATTGTTTTAATGAATGTAGTGTTTGGATTGATTATATCGTTCCATCATTACATATTGTCACACATCCATAATTTAAGTGATAAACCTACAAGAAAAATAGAGGACGAGGTAGAGTTATTATGAAAATATAGGATATAATATGAAATATGATTATTAAATAACCAAAAATAAAAAAAATAAAAAATATTAAGGTGATGACGTGATTACCTAATGATATATTTAAACAATACAATATAATTTAAGTAACAATTAAAACAAATATTATATATAAATAAAAAAGACAATAAAATACATTGGGTAACAACCATCCAAACAAGGTGTTAGTGAAGCTTATCTTACAAATTCGGTGGCCTCAAAAGTTTTAAGGTTACTGTTGTAGATTTGTTTCTTTTTTCATGGAACAAATATGTGCAACTCTTATTACGAAAATCCCTATCTGCTAAATTTTTAAGATATGAAATATTTTTTCAAAAATAGCTTCTTCTTTTTTTTATTGGAATGCGTAAAAAGAGAAAGTTCTTTTTAAAAAATTGAAATACCAAAAATAATATCTTTTCTTAATTTATTTAGGGGAATGGCTTGGGTGGGCCTAGGTAGATGACTAGGGGTGGGGCGAGGGGGTAGGGGATGACGTAAAAATGAAAAAAAAAGACTTGAAGCATGAATGGGTGGGTGGGTGGGTGGATGGGGGGGGGGGAGCTGTAGTGTGTGGTAGGGGTTGCATTCTAGCAAAAGGGAGACTGGTTGTTTCAGCAGGGTTCGCTTAAGTGAACCATGGCTTACTTTTTCGATGATTGCTTAAGTGAAGTCTGTTCCGCAAAAGCGTGACCCCCAATTTTTGTGAGGTTTGCTCAAGTGAACATGTGTTTGCTTAAGCGACATCAAAGGGGTTTATGCTTTTCATTTTTAGGGGTTTAACCATTTTTACTATTTTGAGCTTTCGAAAACCCTTAGAGGCAATTTGAAGAGATTTGTTATGCTAAATCATTTGGGTAGACTTTTGTTATCCTAAAACTTCATTTTTCTATGATTATTTATGGATTTTAACATCAAAACTTGAGATTTTGATAGAGAAATGATAATAGTTTTCAAAAACATGAGTGTTCAACTAAAATGGTGATTGTGAACTGATTTTAATTCCTTTTTCGAAATGTTTCACCGATGAGTTCCAATTTCTTGGGTAATGTTTCAAGTAAGGATTTTCATATTCCAACCTCATTTTCGGGTTTGAATTTTCGCAGTTACTTTATAATCTAGTAGAATCGTTTATTTCTTTTTATTGCGTGTGTGTGTTGGGGGGGGGGGGACAATGAGAACGAGCTGATGGGTTGATTGTTCCTCTTGATTATTCTTAGTCCATAAAAAGAAATTAATGAAAAGACAACGTGTTGATCATAATGATTTGTGAATTGCCTTATTGTGGTCCCTTTTGATTGATTGATGTAATAGTTAGATGGTATGAATGTGGAGTTGAATCTTTTGAATTTTTGTCTCATCCGGGGTTCTATATCATCATAATACGTGGTGATGGGGCGATCAGAGTAGTTATTTCTCGCCTGATGTCTCGGAGAGACTATAAAAGGCAAGCCCCGATAGTGTTTAAAATACTGAAATAGATATCGACGCGCTTGGTAAATCAATAAAATTAGCCTCTTTATTTAAATACTAGGTCGTTAGTCTAGGGTATTGTTTCTACCCTGTCATGTCATAGATTCTAGGTATCTGAAAGAGGGTCTATTTATTTTTACTAACCAACACCCTCTAGTAGTCTAAAACGTCTGTAACACTCAGCCTATTTTAACAACCCTGCAGTTTACTAAGTATATAGATACTTTAGCAGCAAGTTCAACAACAAACAGACGTTAACAGGACACTTGTTTCCAACCTTTAAATTAATCTGATAATTATACAATAAAGCTTTCATCACGAATTAGTCTAAGGCTAAATACAACACTCTGTCTGAGCCTAACGAATTCCTTTCCCCCTTAATAAAGTTCTGCACATGGCGTTACAACTGACACCTACACCTGTCGCGACACTTTTCATCACATGGTTCAACAAAGTTTCCACAGCTATATTCTAACCAGATAGAATCTAATTCAAAGTACATTCTTAATCTACACAGACGAAATACTAATATTCTCAACACTAGATTCAGGCTACATTCCAACACTAAATATTTTAGCCAGCTTCCAAACACTTAAATTTTTAGCTCTCCTCCCACAACTTATTTTATTTCAGCATTTCTCAGTGAACTGCTTTGTTCTTGTCATTGTCAAGTCTTCACACTCAGCCTTGCCTTGTCAAGCCAACACCTGCCTTGCCAATTAACTCAGCCGCATGTAGCCTTGCATGTTCAAGCTCCTTGGCCAATAACCAATCACCTTGACTTTGTGCCTGTTTTGCCATCATCCATGTCAAGACCCTGCCCAAGTTCCTTAACATGTCTGCACGTAGTTGAAGATCAAGTGTTTGCGTGTCTAACAGACCACCCGCACACTTAACTCGATGGTCCTCATCGAGACGTTTTAAGATAGTCCTCGATTTGAGCATCAACAAACTGTCCAAAGTCTTTTTCATTCTCCCCAACTGGCATCGCTGGCACTCTTGCCTTCCCAATGACAAGAATTCTGTCTTAGTATTCTACTTATCTGATCCAAACCCTCCTGTGATCAAGGATCTTCTCAATTTCAGCAGCATACTTGTAGGTACTGATGGAGGATCCCTCTTGACCTGTTTTTGTCCGGATCATCCTTCATCTGCAGAAGTAAGGTTTCCATAAACTGCACTGGAAAGTGGGAATGAATTTTCAACCTTTCTTGGCCACTTTAACCTTAAGCAACTTCGCCCACTCGTTTCACCACTTCAAATGGACCATCATAATTAGGAATCAAACCCCGATGTCTGTCTTACTTACAATCTGTTTCCAGATTTGGGGGTAAGTTTCAGTAACACCTTGGTCACCCACATTGAACTCTCTGAGAACCTATGTTGATCAGCAATTCTTCTTCATTGCGCCGCTTGAGGCCTTGCGCAAGCTATCCGTGCCTCAGATAATATTTCAGTCTGTCCCTTGCACCCTACTATGCTACTAGGAACACTTTCCCTGATTTTTAGATTTGGGACATCTATTGTGTCATATGGCTGTTTGCCTAAAATGATTTCAAAGGAAGCTCATTCTGATGCAGACGACTTGTGTCAGATTAAAGCAGAACTGCGCATTGTCTAACAATTGTTAGGACTACGAAAAGCGCAGATGTAAAATCGTAAGCTGAAGCAAAGCAACCTCAAAGACTCCCTAGTACGAAGACAACGAGAAATATACCAAAAGACCCAAAGTCCTTAAAACGTGGTTCAGTCAATCGACCTACGTCTACAAAGGAGATAGCCAGCAGAAACTATAATATTAGAGTAACAAATACAAGAAAGAACAAAACCTCAACCAATCACTCAGAATCCATGGAAGGTTCACACAAGTGAGAACTATAAACTTTGACCCACATTTCTCCTCCTAACAAAACTCTCCAAAACCTTTAGACTACATTGTGGATGTTGATTATGTTAGAAGGAACATTCCTCTATTTATAGAGTCCTAAAACCCTTTTCCTACAAGAAAAGGATTTAGTCAATTCCAAAAGCCTTTTCCTAAAGTAAACCTATTTATGATAAATTTAGGACAAATAAGCCACTAACAGATTCTCCCCTTGGCCTGAATTTCTAACAAAATAATTTGTCCACCTTCTTTACTTAATCGGCACAACTTGCTTCTCCTCTCCATAACTCGGGAGGAGAGAGTGGATGGGAGGGAGGGGGAGGGGACGAGGAGTAGTTATGGGGGGGGAGGGGAGTGGATTGGTGTTGGGGGGAGGGCGGGTGGAAGGGGGAGGGGGTGAGGTGGGGGGTTGGGATGGAGGGGGGGGACCTGCTTGAAGGACAGGGGGGGGGGGGGTGGAGAGAAGAAGAAAGGGGCGTGAAGGGGAGTGGGGTGGAGAGGGTGGAGACGGGGGGGGAGGGGGAGGGTGATGGTCGGTGGAGTGGAGGGGGTTGAGGAGTACGACGGGGGGGGAGGGGGGGGAAGGGGGAGGCCGGTAGCTGGGGTTATGGCGGGGTTAAATGGGTGGGTGGGTGAAAAGTGTATGGTGGAAGGGGGGCGGGGGGGGTTGAGTAGGGGGTGGGTGGGGGTAGGTGGGGGAGGGGGGGGGGAGGGGTGGGGGGAGGAAGTAGAGGGGGAGGCGTGATTCGCGGGTGTGGGGGGGGGGGGGGGGGGGGGCAGGGGTGTTGGTGTGAGTGGAGGGGGGAGGGAGGGGGGGAGGGCGGGAGAGTGGTGAGGTGGGGGGGTGTGATGTCGGGGGGTGGGGTTAGGGGTGTCTATGGGGGGGGGGGTGGGGGGAGGGGGGTGGGCTGGGAGAGGGGGTGTAGGGTAGCTGGGGAGGAGCGGGGTGTGGGGTTGAAGACAGGTGGGTGTGAGTGTGGAGAAATGGGGGTGTTTTGACGGATTTATGGAGGTTGATGGGTGGGGAAGTGTCTTAGGATTATGGGCTGGGGGGCGGGGGGGGGGGAGTGAAGGTATTGAATAGGGTGAGGGGTGGTTTGATAGGGTGGGGTATTTGGCAAAATTATGTCCTCAACACAAAGAATCACTCTGAAAAAATAATTTCTCTCCCAACAAAATCTTCAATACGTCAAAAAAGTTTACTGCTAGAACTACTCCGCCAGTGAACACATCTTTTCAACCTTGTTCAATCATCGATTATCGAACCAGCTGAACCTGACTCCGCATTGAATCCTGGATCTCTGATACCACTTGTTAATGATCGAAAATAAGAGGTATAACGCGGAAGTTAGCAAAGCAAACCTCAAAAGACAACGAGTAAGACGACAACGAGAAATATACCAAAAACAAGATTTAACGGGTTCGGGTCAATCGACCTACGTCCACAAAGGAGATGCGCAATCAACTATAATATGAGAAGTAAAAATACAGAGAGAAACAACCTTAACCAAATCACTCAAAGAATCCATGGGAGGTTCACATACGTGATAACGTATCAACTTGTAACCCACATGTTTGGTATCAGAGCCCTTTTAGGGTAAAAATAAGCAGTGTTAAACGCGGAACTAGCAAGAAAACTCAAAAGCCACGATAAGAAGAACAACGAGAATATACCAAAAGACACAAAGAGTTACGTGGTTCTGTCAATCGACCTACGTCTCACAAAGGAGTAGCAATCCACTCTAAATATGAGAGTCAAATACAAGAGAAACAACGTCAACCAAATCACTCAGAATACATGGGAGGTTCACACATAGTGAAACTTATCAAACTTGTGACCCACAATTTCTCCTCCTAACCAAAACTCTGAAAAACCCTTAGACGACATTGTTGGATGGCTAATTAAGTTAGTAGGAACATCCTCTATTTATAGGTCCTAAACCTTTTTCCTACAAGACAAGGATTAGTCAATTCAAACCTTTTCCTAAAATGAAACCTATTATGGGTTACAAAATTTAGGACAAATAAACCTAACAAATATCGCCGCTTGGTCTGAATTTCTGCAAATAAATTTGTCCACCTTCTTCACTAATCTTCAACTTGCTTCTTTCCTCCTCTCTAATCTCCTTTGCAAAGATTATCTCTCACACAGAGAACCTCTCTGAAACAATTTTCAAACAAAATCTCATTACTGTCAAAAAGTTCGCTAGAACTATACCCGTCAGAGGAACACCTCTTTCTAACAAACGTGGTTCAATCATCGATTATCGAACCACCGAACCTGACTCCATCATTGAATCGGCTCGATACCCACTTGTTTAGGAATCGAATAAGCAGATATAAATGTGGAAGCTAGCAAAGCAACCTCAAAAGACCACAAGTAAAGAAGACAACGAGAAATATACCAAAAAGCACAATATTTAACGTGGTTCGGTCAATCGACTCTCTTTCAAAAAGGAGATGAGCAATCCATTATAACTATAGAGTCACACATACTGAGTAAAACAACCTCAACCATCTTCAGAATACATGGGAGGTTCACACAATGTGATAACGTATCAAACTTGTGACCCCATTTCTCCTTCTACAAAACTTCAAACCTTAAGACACATTGTGAAATGTTTGATTAAGTTAGAAGGAACATTGCCTCTATTTATAGCGTCCTAAACCTTTTCCTACAAGAAAATAATTAGTCAATCCAAAACCTTTCCTACAAGGAAAACCTATTTATCGTAAGAATTTAGAGGGCAAATAAACCCAAAAATCTCCCCTTGGCCCTGACTTTCATATCAAAATAAATTTGGTCCACCTTCTTACTCTTCAACAACTTCTTCTACTCTCCATAATATCCTTTGCATATTTATGTCTCCACACAATGAATCTCTCTGAAACAATTTCTCCCACAAAATCTTAATTACTGTCAAAAGGTTCTGCTAGAACTACACCGTAGATGAACAATCTTCTAACCTGGTTCAATCATCGATTATCGAACAACTAAACCTGAATCATCATTGATCTGGTGTCTGATACACAACTTGTTAGGAACGGAACATAAGCAGATTTAAATGTGTAAGTAGCCAAATAAAACCTCACAACAGACCACGAGTTAAGAAGACAACGAGAAATATACCAAAAGATACAAGATTTAACGTGGTTCGGTCAATCGAACCTACTTCCACAAGGAGATGAGGCAATCCACTATAAATATGAGAGTACAACTAAACATTAGAGAAACAACGTCAACCAATCACTCAGAATACCGGGAGCTTTACACAGTGATACGTATCAAACTTGTGACCCACAATTTCTCCTCCTAGACCACAACTCTCAAAACCGTAACTCCATTGTGAATGTTGTTTGTTATAATGAACATTCCTCTATTTATAATCGTAAACCTTTTCCTACAAGAAAAGGATTAGTCAATTCAAAACTTTCCTAAAGGAAAACCTATTTATGGTACGAATTTTAGGCAAATACAATCTAACAAATCTCCTCTCCCCCTTGGCTGAATTTCTGACAAATAAATTTGTCCACCTTCTTTAAGCTTACTCTTCACAACTTGCTTCTCCTCTCCAGAATCTCTTCTTTGCAAATTATATCTCAACAGAAAAGAATCTCTCTCAAAAATCATTTCTCTAACAAATATCTCAATTACTGTCCAAAAGATTACTTCTATAACTACACCGTCCAAGATGAACACCGGCTTTCTAACCTGGTTTAATCATCGATTATCGAACCATGAACCTGACTGCGTCATTTGACTGGCGCTGATAGCACTTGTAGGACGAAAATAAGTAGGTGTAAAAACGTATGCTACCAAAGCACCCTCAAGAACGACGACGAGTAAGACGACAACGAGACATATCCAAAAGACACAAAGATTTAACGGGTTCTGTCAATCGACCTACTTCCACAAAGGAGATGAGCAATCCTTATAAATATGAGAGTACAAATACTGAGAGACACAACCTCACCAATCATTCAGAATACATGGGAGGTTCCACAGTGATAACTTATCAAACTTGTGACGCCACAATTTCTCCTTTCTACCCAAAACGCTTCAAAACCCTTAAAGACTACATTGTGAATGTTTATTAAGTTAGAAGGCCCATGCTCTATTTAGATCCTAAACTTTTTCCATACAAGAAAAGATTAGTGAATCCAAAACTTTCGCTACAAGGAAAAACCTATTTATCGTAAGAAATATAGGGCACATAACACCCAACAAATCTCCCCTTGCCTGAATTCATACAAATAAATTTGTCCACCTTCTTTGACTTTCACAACTTGCTTCTATCTCCATAATTCCTTTCATATTTTATGCCTCCACACAATGAATCTCTCTGAAACAAAAAGACAATTTCTCCAACAAAATCCTTCATTACTTTCACAAATGTTACTGCTAGAACTACACGGCTAAGTATGAACAATTTCAACCTGGTTCAATCATCGGATTTATCGAACAACTAAAACCTGAATCGTCATTGAATCTGGTTCTGCTACCACTTGTTAGGACCGAAAATAGCAGATGTAAATGTGTAATCTAGCAAAGAAACCTCAAAAGACACGAGTAAGAGACAACGGAAAATATACCAAAAGATACAAGATTTACGTGGTTCGGTCAATCGACCTACGTGCCACAAAGGATAATGAGCAAGTCCACTCATAATATAGAGACAAATACAGAGAGAAACACTCAACCAATCACTCAGATACATGGGAGAATTTACACAAGTGATCAACGTATCAAACTTTGACCCACAATTGCTCCTCCTAAACCCAAAACTCTCATAAACCCGTCCCTTAAGACTCGCATTGTGAATGTTTATTATGTTAGAATGAACTTCCTTATTTATAGAGTCGTAAACGCTTTCCTACAAGAAAGGTTAGTCCATTCAAAAAACTTTCCTAAAAGGAAACCTATTTAGGTACGAATTTTAGGACAAATAAAATCTACAAATCTCCCCCTTGGCCTGAATTTCTGCCAAAATAAATTTGTCCACCTTCTTACTTAATCTCAACAACTTGCTTCTCCTAGTCCAGAATCTCTTTGCAAAATTTATTTCTCACACAAAGAATCTCTCTCAAAAATTAGTTTCTCTAACAATACTCTCATTACGGTCAAAAGGTTACTTCTAACTACACCGCAAGATAACACTCTTTCCTAACCTCTGGTTAATCATCCGATTATCGAACCACTTTGACTGACTCCGTCATTGAATCTGGCTCTGATAGCCTTGTTAGGTCGAAAATAAGCAGGTGGATAAAACGGATCTAGCAAAGCAAAACCTCAACCGACAACGATATAAACAACGAGAAATATACCAAAAGACACACAGATTTAACGTGGTTCTGTCAATCGACTACGTCCACAAAGGAGATTACAATCCCTATAAAGATAAGAGTACAAATACAGAGATAAACAACCTCCAACCAATCACTCAGTAGAGCATGGGAGATTCACCAAGTGATAACGTATCAAACTTGTGACCCCAATTTCTGGTATCATAACCTTGTTAGGATAAAAATAAGAAGTGTAAACGCGGAAGCTAGCAAAGCAAACCTCAAAAGACACGAGTAGAAGACCACAATAAATATACCAAAAGACCAAGATTTATGTGGTCGGTCCAATCGAACCTACGTCCCACAAAGAGATGGGCACTCCACTATAAATATGAGAGTACAAATGCAGAAGAAACAACCTCAACCAAATCACTCAGAATACATGGGAGTTGCCACAAGTGATAACGTATCAACTTTTGACCCAGCAATTTCTCATTCTACTAAAACTCTCAAAAAACTAAACTCTCAACTCTCAAAACCCTTAAGACTACATTGTGAATGCTATTAAGTTAGAAGGAAACATTCCCCTCATTTATAGGCCGAAAACCTTTTCCTACAAGAAAATGATTAGTCAATTTCATAACCTTTTTCTAAAAGGAAAACCTATTATGGTAGAAATTGATAAATAAACCTAAACAAATCTCCCCCTTGTCTGAATTTCTGACAAATAAATTTGTCCACCTTCTTTACTTGACTCTTCAACTTTGCTTCCTCCTCTCCATAATCTCCTTTGGCAAAGTTTATGTCTCAACACAGAGAAACCTCTCCGAAACATGTCGTAAACAATCTTCATTACTGTCAAAAAGTTGCGGCTAGACTATACCCGTCAGATGAACCCTCTTTCTAACCGGTTCAATCCATCATCGATTACGAACCACTGAACCTGACTCCATCATTGAATCTGGCTCTGATACCACTTTTGGACCGAAAATAAGAAGATATAAATGCGAAGCTAAAAAGCAACCTCAAAATAACCACTAGTTCAAGACACGCGAAATACACCAAAAGCACAAACAAATTAACGTGGTTCGAAATCAATCGACCTACGTCCCAAAGGAGATGGCAATCCACTATAAAATGAGAGTACAAATACATATAAGAAACAATCTCAACAAATCCCTCATAATACATCGGGGGTTCACACAAGTGATGACCTATCCAATTGTACCCACATTTCTCCTCCTAACAAAAACTCTCAAAACCCCTTAAGACTACAGTTGTAATGTGATTAAGTTAGAAGGACATTCCCTATTTATAGAGTCCTAAAACTTTCCTACAAGAAAAGGATTATCAATTCCCAAAACTTTTCCTAAAGAAAATCTATTTATGGTAAGAAATTTAGGACGAATAAAACTTAACAACTATGTCACCACCCAATTCCGTTGTTCTCTTTGCTGTCACATAGTGCCTCAAGTATTCTTCCAACTAAGTGATTAATTCTTTTCCGTCTGTTCATCTTTTTGTGATGATTTTGCCGTAGAAAATTTAATCCGTTCCGCATCAGATTGAACAAGTTTGTCCAAATATACCAGTGAACCTTGTATCTCTATCCCTCACAATGTAGCCCAGGAACCCAAAATACTTAACCACAATATTTGTAGAACAATCAGGGCAGTCACTTCAGATGAACATAGTTCAGTGCACCATAAAAAAGAATATTTGAAAACCTTTCATCTACCACCATGATGGGTATGCTTTGCCATACCTTTAGGGAATCCAGAAATGAAATCCATGCTACTAATAGCCATGGCCTTTCAGGAACAGCAAGGTTGCATGCAAACCTGTTTCCTTCTTCTTACGTTCAGTCTTTGTCAACTTGACCAACATGCATCTTGATTTATGCCTCTATACGTCTTCCATTTTTGGCCCAAAAATAACACGATACAGTAAGGCTCCCATCCTTTCAACACTGGATGTCCACGCCCTGTAGAATCATGCGCCTCTTTCATTAAGGCTTTGCTCAACCCGCCCTGATTTGGTAGAAAACTCTTCTCCCCCCCTTTAAAATAGATCAGATCGTCCTCGCTCACAATACCATCTCTTGGCCCATCTTGCACTTGACCCATCCATTTAACATATAATGTAATCATTGCAGCACATCAACCTGATTCTATCATGAAATCAGTTTCGAGTTTTGAAATTGAATATACTGCCACCACACTTTCTTCTCTATCTACTCACCGCATCAGGCAACCTGGTTCTGTTTTCCTGGTTTATGTTCCCCGCGCATTAATCATCTTCTGGTCCCGGAAATTCTTGCCACCTTGCTTGTTTAGGACTCAAACTTTGTCTGTGTCTTGAAACATGGGTATTATTTTGCTACATTATCATTCTTACTACAATCGAGTACCCAGGAGGTATAAACTCTCCAAACCTGCAACAGTTTACCAGCCACACCACAACCATTTCTTTTTCATGTGTTTGATATCAGCTTTTCAACATCAATTCAATTTTGTACTTTCAAAGAAGGCACTGGATACCTTCTTACACTAATACGCCCCCAATTGCCTGTCTGACGCATCAGTGTGCACTTCAAATGGTAACTCAAAATCAGGCAATTTGAGGTATATGATCCTATGCAAATAACATTCTTAAAATTTTTGAAATACTTCATATCACATCGTTCCCCAACCCACTTTGTATCCTTTTCAACAATCTGTCAAAGCCGCTAACCCTTTTTGCATAACCAGCAATGAATTTTTCTGTATAGTTAGTCAAGCCAAGAAATGACCTCAAATCCTTCACATGACGAGGTGCCTGCCAATAAAAAATAGATTGCACTTTCTTAGGATCTATTCGAACTTGGTTTTTACTACAAGATGCCCCAAGAATTTTATCTCTTGTTGAGAAAACTCACACTTTTCCATTTTGACATAAAGTGTGTATTTTCTCAATTGAGACAGAACCAAACTTAAGTGATTAACATGTTCCTCCAATGTTTGACTATAAATGACAATATCATCTAGATAGACTGTTTTATCGGAAAAATATTCAAAAAGAGTTTGTTTTGTTTTAAAAGATTATTTTTGACATTTTAGGAGTCGCCACTTAATTTTTACGAAAAAATTAAGAAAACTTGTTTTCAAATAATTTAAACAGGAAAATCATTTGAAAACTTTAAAAGGGGGTTCGGAGATTCTTATTAATTCCTTAGGAATCTTTTGAAGGCACTTAAGTCGTTCCGCTTAGTGCGGCTTCCGACAACTAACCATTTGACTACTGTTTTTTAAGATTTGTGAATTTTGAAGTTGAACTTATTAAAGGTTTTCTCTCGACAACTTACGAGTTTGAAAATATTTATCGTTTTAAGATTTATTTTAGTTTTAAGTTGATAAAGAGAATGGCGTGTGATGGGTTTGGAGTTTTTCTAACCCTACCCAACGAACCATTAAACAACACATAACTCTCGCATGTTGCCTTGGACTCGATGGAAAGAAGTTTTGAGCCTTTATGGCTCCCTCTTGTAAATGCAAAGCGGAGAAGGAAAAGTTTCACAATGACTCAGCGCATTTACTGCCAAAAAGAATGAAAAGAATAATATATAATCCACGCCCTATATCAAGAAAAAAAACTAAAAAAAAAAAACTTTTATCCAAGAAAGATGCACAATAACAAACCATCCCATATGATTTTAAAATGAAACTGTAAGTTATACTCACGCATAAAAGAAAAAAGCATAATGTATAGATGGCCACCCATTGATTTAATACAGGTAAAATGCCATATTTAATAAATTATGCCACTATTTTTCAATACATTAAAGGCTATCATGCAAAGCTAAATCCAACACAAGAAAACAAACGAGAAGATTAACGATTTCTAAGGCTAGAAACAACTTCAAGATACAAATTTGCCTGCACATCCAAACCCCGACCATATTCTTGAATAAACAACTCTAAAAAGCAACATGACAATGCTTGAAACCCTCACGAACAACACTAAACTGTAAAGGGGCAGCATATAATCCTCCTAACAAAATCAACAAAAAAAAAGAAACCCAAACAGATTTAGACAAGGTAAGTGAAAACAAACTCGAATGAACATTATCTGAATGACCTCTAGACGAAAATTGCTGAATCCAATAGCTTAAACACAACCTTTATATCACCATACGAAACGACGACAAACAAAAGAAAAACTTAGGACAAAGCAGGCTGTTAACAGAGAACTAATGCGACAAACAATCTTCATGTCAAACAACTTCAAGACTATGCTTCATCTCACAAAATAATGCTAATCAGTAAAAGAAGGGTCGCAGGAAGACGCCAAAAGAAACAGAACGGCAAGGCCATTATATCGATTGCGAATCCCACAAATTTTGACTCGATATTGCAACTGCGTCAATGAAACCTCTAAAGACGTATACGTCATACCAAAATGCTATCAAATAAATGGCAAGTAAAAGCCGACTTAGCACAGATACGAGAGGAGCTTCTCAAACAGTAAAGCCACTTCAAATGGAACGAGAGGAGGAAAGCGAAACATGAAGATGCAAACGAAGACATGAATATGTGCAAATCAACACAACGATATAAAAAAACCGAATGATTGCCAGAAACATACAAGGACAGGCCATGTATACTCAAAGTTCAATTATTTTAACACATTCAATCCAGCACAAAACACACGACCAACCAAAATGCTTAACAGCCAAACCCAAAGCCTACAGCAAAACGGAACACCATTCGAAACGGGAAAACAGGAGATAGTACGAGGTAGGTAAGGGTTACCGTTCGAAAGAGAGCACTGGGAGCGACGATCAAGGCCAAACAACGACCTTCCACACTCGAACGATCACCCCCCTCCGCATTCTTAAGTGTCGTGCTTTCGCTGCTAAGACTTTCTTCCACTTCCTCGTATATGACTGCATGTTTACTCATACAGTTTCAGCTAAAAGGCTAGTAAAACGCAAAACCTTCCGATTAAAATCCTCTGTATATCTTTGTGTGATACAATAATCCCAAAATTTCTTGTCGTTCTTCAACAATCAGAAAGAAAAATTGAAAGAATTTTGTTTTTCCAAAATAAATCAGAAAGGCTAAAAGAATTTTTGCTTCTCCCAAATTTTCCCAACCTAATTTTTTCCAACTTCTTCGAATTCGGGTGATGGGGTTTATATAAAAGAGAAATTTAGGGTTTCGATCTTTTGGGACGGGTAACACAATTTCGGCTCATTTCCAAATTCAAAATCCCAAAACCCTACCCACATCTTAAGCAGTATCACTTTTTGATTGCCGAATTCCCACGGATGGGAGTGAGTGGATGTACTAATCAACTCGACGTCCTTGCGAGCTTCGTGGCGCAATCTCGCCACCAAAGACAAAATTTTCCAGCCCCCCTGCAGCCAGACCTGCGCGAGCGTACTATTGTAGGAGTTGTAGAAGAAAACGACACCAAGGAGTCATTGCATAGCTCGCGTGGGAGAGACGAGAGAAGGGAGACGAGAAATGCGTGAAGGAGCGTCTAGAGTTTTGGAGTTTCTGTTGGGGGCGTGAGGTTTTTAAGGGATTCTGGCGTTTATCTCCTGGATATTGATTAATCACGTGTGTAGTTTGGGAACGGGAAGAGGAAAAAGGGAGACTTATTTGGGTCGGGTTATAAGATTAAAAGAGGGTTGGGCCGGGGATATTAGGAAATTGGGTTGAAAAGGGAGGAATTGGGCTGGGTTGATTTTTGGTGGTGAAATTAATATGGGCCGCCTGGGAGTTAAATTAAAGGGGAAAAAGGGATTGGGTGTTGGGTCAGCCTGAGGGAGAAGTGGGCCTAGGAATTAAATAATTCGGGTTTTGGGCCACCTGTGGGAGAATTGGGACAGGCTGAGGGAAAGGAAGAAGAAAAGAAAAGGGCTGGAATTAATTGGGAATGGGCTTGAAATTTGGAGTGGATTGGTTTAAAAATTTTGTGGCCTAGAAATACCACTACCACGCGTTTGGAAAGGTGTTCACTCATTACACCTGGGGACGGACATTGAGTACTTAACAATAACTAGCCATTGAATTAAAATTCTAATTTGGCTTCAACTTTAAATAAATGAATTTGTTTATTATCCAAAACTCGCTTTTTTTGTTGTTTTTAGTAATATAATTATAAAACTAGTGCGTCCACAGTATAATTATGATTTAACCTACAGATAGATGCTCACGACAATTAAAATTTTGAGATGGTTTTGGTATAATCATAATATACTAATTATATACATAACATGTAAACATATATATATCTAAAGTTGGCCAAAAGTGTCCAAAGTAACATAAAAGTCATGCCTTTTTGTACTATGTTTTCAGAAACTTATAAAACTAATTAATTTTAATTTCTTGGAAAAATTTACGAAGCTTGCTCGATAATTAATTTATCCGCCGTGGGTCAAAATTGGTGTCAACACCTGTCCCTCATTTTTATTGGGTTTTGATGCAGCAATTCGAAGGAAAATGAAATTGACCGCAGCCATTTTGGACCAACCCCCATTCATTTTTTTAAAAAAAGGATGGGGGATGGACGTAGGGTTTAGGAATTATTGCGCCGCATCTGGGTGGGGTGAAACGGGGGTTTCCTAGTATATCTCGGAGGGCTCAGGCTATAGAGAATTCATGCCACTGTAGTTCGATAACCTTGATTTACGTGATTTTGACAGAATCAAGCCACCTTGAAACCGAATTTTGAATGTATCTAAATGCTCGAGAATGTTCGAGAGTGACTGTTGGAATACAGGCCGATTTTTTCACCCTCGAATCCAGCCACATTCCTTAAACCTTCAGAATCAGTCTGTGTGTATTTCGACTCATCTGGAAAAGAAATTTATTCGGCTCGATAAACCTTCGATTTGGACAAGCGACAAATTACCAGCATGAAAAGAGGCTTGTAACCTCTTAATCCATGAATGTGGCGCGCTTCAACATCCATAATTAATAACTTTACAATGACATAATTTCCAAAGCTCTTCTTGCGTTTGTGAATCCGATTGGGACCTTACTTTCGCTAAATCGCAACTTCCGGATGCGAGACTGAAACTGCATAGAACTAAAGAAAAACCCCGCATGCCCCAAGAGGGGTGGTTCGATTTGGGTGGAAATCGCATCCTCTGCTCCCGTCCTAGATTATATTCCACTTTGGACTGTGTCCCATCGCGCTAGAAAAGTTCCACGTTGTGCTGCATCCTTTGTGATGTGTCTTCACCTGTTGTGTTTTTTTGGAAATTCATCCTTTTGTAGCTCTCGCCAAAGACGAGATAAACTCGTACAGCTTTAAAATGCAATTAGGATGGAAACAGTAAAGAAAGCAATGGAGGCAAGAAAGAAAGTTCAAAGGGGGGATGGGGTTTGTAGTTGCTTGTGAAAAAAAGGCCGGCGGGACAGGGAGACAAAGATGAAGGAGAAGAAGGGGTGGAAAGGTGCCAACAATGCGGGGGGGGAAGACAAGAGGGGAAAGAAGGTGAGTGAAGGGTTAGAGGAGGAGAAAGGTGGTGAGAAAGAGGTGACGTAAGAGAAATAAGGGGTGTGTGGGTTGGAGAGAAGAGTGAGATGAGGGGCATAGGTAAGATAGGCCGTCTTAGCTGCGGGAGTTGTTTTGAGAACGGAATGGAAGAGAAGGAAAAATGGGGAGGGGAAGACTCCAAAGCGTAGGCAAGTGGGAAGGGCATAATGTGGTATATAAATACGGGTGCGTAGCGAATGGTCGAGAGGGAAGGGGGGCAGTCGGAGGAGGGAATGGGGGGGGAGGGGAAGGATAGAAGAAGGAGGAGGCAAACATAGAACGGAGTTGTAAAGGAATAAGGGAAAAGTGGAAAAAGTGGATTGTGGGAAGGAGACAGGAAATTACGGAGACAATTGTCTACCTTTCATTGTTTTTTAAAATACCGTGTCGACACTTCATTGTTCTCCTCAAAATCGACTCCGAACGTCGACCTGTTCCTTACGTCCCAAAAAATAAGAGCTTATTCCTTTGTTTTGCCATATAATCCTTCAATGTAACTTTATACTTGATGTCGAGATAAATACTAAATGCTGATAGTGATATTGAACGTTTCCTTTTTTCGTCTTATCTTCGATCCCCATCCTTGCAGGTTTACTTTTAATCAAATAAAAGAATGCAAGTGAGGGCCCGATGGATAAATTGTTGCTCTTGGGATAACACAATTGCCCTTTCTTTCTTTATCTGTGTATTTCTCTCTCTTGCGTGGCAATGAATATCTTCCAGCGATACGAGATCCTGCGAGTCATGAAATACTTTCCATGCCTAACTTTCACAGCGAGGCATGGAATCTTTTCCTTTTGCGACTGTGCAAATTTCAACGAGGCATGGATTCTTCTCGTGATGCATAAATTTCGACGAGGCATGAAATCTTCTCATCGCACATAATTGTCGACTCGCAATGCATGATTTTCCGCGATGCATGATTTTCGACGAGGCATGGATTCCTCTCGTGATGTGTAAATTCCAGCGAGGCATGCAATCTTGTCGCGGTGCATCAGTTTAACGAGGCATGAAATCTTCTCGTGATGCATAAATTTTGGCGAGGTATGAACTCCTCTCGCAACGTCTGAATTTCAGCAAGGTATGAAACCTTGTCGCGATGTATAAATTTCAAACTCGCGATGCATGATTTTCCGCAATGCATGACTTTCCGCAATGCATGATTTCCGCATTGCATGACTTCCCGCGATGCATGATTTCCGCAAGGTATGATTTCCGCAATGTATGACTTCCCGCGATGCATGATTTCCGCAACGTATGATTTCCGCAACGTATGATTTCCGCGATGCATGACTTCCCACGATGTATGGTTTTCCGCAATGCATGATTTTTAACTCGATGCATGAATATTTATGTCGTATGTGTTGATGATAACGACAAGACAACCTCCAAATAGTATATTGACTTGATTGACAATATAACAATAATAAAATAACTATCTCTTCTTGGGTAATGCGTTGTTTTGATTGACAATAATTATCTTGTTTTGATAATGTAATGCAAATAGCGTCCTTTACGAAAATCGTGAAATCTTCGTTGAAGACTCTGTTTGATATTCACTCATCACCCTTGAAGCTGGCTAGACACCTTTTGTAAATTTCACTTGTTGGGAATGGCTTGTAAATAAACACACTACATTCCCAGTCTCCCTGATAAAAACATATGAACTTGGCCCTCAAAAAAAATTGCTCCTCATAAAATAAACGTGGTTTTGAGATAGTTTCTCCTCTTTGAGAGCTCTCTATATTCATTCGTCGGGAGAATTTTGCTGATTTCGAAGCAAAGGTTTAAACCTGCATCCAAAGAAAAATTGTCAGTTTTAAAACATACTGATATGTGTCGATTCCTTCAGTTGTTTGCTCCTTGTCTCGATATCTCCGGTTGATTTCCTGATTTCCCGACTCTTGATAGATAAGAAGAAATATCTTATGCCAAAACAAATGAAACAGAAAAGGAAATTTTTTAAGAGAAATAAGAAATATTTAAGAAATAGTATGTTGAAAAAGTCACTGCCAAGTCATGTCACATCAGGCTTAACGAGATCTTTTGAATCTGACAGTCGATGATGAGTTTCAGAGGCACCCCGAACTTGTAGGGAAGATTCTAACGAAATTTTGAGGCCATCCTCAAATTTCTGTCCCAGTTCACTGTCTTGCTTATCTTTCTACTGTAACTGAACAGATCACAGGATTTTTTAGATCTTCTCAAAAATTCTGTCCAGTTGTAGATCTCGAAATATCTTTAGTTTGACTTGCTTAAGAGGAGGCTTCTTCTGGAGAATTTTTGAGTCCCTCTCAAAAGTTCTGTCCCAGTTTCACTGCAAGAAGGGATAGAACTTATAGTAAGTATGACCGAACCCTCGTGGCACCTACGTATCCCGTTGAGGCAGGAATAAGGTCAAACGTAGTTCCTCTTAAAGGTTAACAAGAATAAAATTTACAAAGAAACCGACCGAGGCCGACAAAGTCCGCCTACGTATCTCATTCTTGAAATCAGTGAACATAGTTTCAGATACCAAGAAATAATTAAATGGATAAATGGGCTTCATCTAAGCCGACATAGGCCGCCTACGTATCTCATTCTTCTCGATAATTCGGTCCATACTTAGTTCATTACACGAGATAATAATTCAATTGAACAAATACAGGCAAACAAACGATTACAGGTAAAATAACGAGAAAATGCAAAATGAAATTCACACATAGTATCTGCTTAGACAACATCTGAGTTGAATAGGCTTAGGCCATAACACTGTCATCCTCTCTGACAGGACAAAGCACCTCCGATATACTTTACGAACCATGTAAGGACCTTGCCAATTTGGCGCGAACTTTCCTTTGTATTCGTCTTTATGAGGGAAAATCGCTTAGAACCAACTGAGACCAACTCAAATTTCTGGTTCTTACTCTTTGTGAAAGGGCGCGAGTCATTCTCTGTCTAATCCAACTGGCCATGAAAACCGACAATTTCTCTTCTTCATCAATCAATGCTAAGCTGATCAATCTGTTTGCTAACCCTTCAGCTTTAACTTACTCAGCCTTTTGGAGTTCTCCGTGACTGTATTTCGACTCACAGGATGACTTCCTCTGTTCCATATACTAGTAGTATGGAGTAGCACCAGGGATGTTCTGACCACTCGTCTTCTCAATAACCTAGTAAGCGTAGAGGCAACATTTCCATGCCAACCTCGAGTTTGTCACTCATTTTCCTCAAAATCTTTTTGATATTCTTGTTGGCGCCTCTACACACAGCTCCGTCATTTGTGGGCGATAAGCAGTTGAACTTTCATAATCATCTTAATTGTTCACCTATCTCCTTCATCAAATGACAGTTGAGAGTTGCACCGTTACAGTATGATGGCTTCGGAACTCCCAATCTGCATATCAGATTGTTGAGGACAACATCGTGCCACCACTGTTTCTAGGTTACCACTTTGTAGAGGCTGCTTCCCCCACTGGTGAAATAAATCAATGGCAACAAATGAATCTGTGTCCATGGAATCGGCTGGCTCTATAGGACCGATGACGTCCATTCCCCAAGCTACAATTGCCCAAGGTGAACTCAAAGCGTTATTCGCGAGGTGGCACCGTATCAATCGTCCCCGTGCACTTGACATTTGTGCATTTTGCACGAATTGCAACATCATTCTCATATTCATTCCAGAAAAAAAAACGGCTCGAAAACCTTTCTGCCAAATCAGCCCAATCCATATGTTCTAACCGCAAACTTCCAGCTCTATATCTGTTCAATAAGCCTCACAGCTCAGCAGCAGCCAAAACACTCTCAAAAGACCCCATCTGGAGTCCTCCTATACAAATTTTCCATTTAGAAAGAAATTGAGAGCCATGCGCGCGTACGCTTCTTCTGATTAGACTGTAGCGTCTTCATGGATATGTCCAGACCTCCAACTACCCTCTTTATATCAAATACAAGGCAAACCATCTGCTTCCGATTCGACGTGTGAACAATGGGACTGGGGTTGTTTCTTCAACTCACTATCCCACGGGTCCAATGTAATCATATCCGAATGTTTGATCTTTGACGATGGTGGCAAGAGAATCATGCTAATTCATTATGTATGCTGGGAGTATTGTCTGAACTCGATCTTTTGTCTTGCGAAACCTTTTACACAATTTTGCACATACTGTACGTAAGGTATAATGTTTGGTTTCTTCACATAGCCCATTCACCTTGAACCTGATGCAGCAAAAGGTCCTGAATTCCCATAACCAGTAACTCGTAACATTCATGTCAATGGCCATTTTCAACCAGAAGACACGCTTCGTATTCAACCATGTGTTTGTGTCATTAATCGGAGTTTAGCTGCCATAGGATAGTGCGACTCAGATTCGTATACTAAGACTGGGCTCCAATACCCTTTACATTGTGTTATTCTTCTCCGCTCCGTCACGAACTAATCTCCAACCTGGATACACTTTAGAAATTCTTCATCACACCCACAAATGACACTCTTTCATCGTGAAAATAAGTCTTAAGTGGTTCATAATCCTAGTGAACGGGATTTTTCTGGCAAATGATCAGCCAAGGATTTTGGTCTTTAATTGCCTTCTGAGTCACATACACGATATCGAACTCACGCATAATAGCATTTGCCATTAGCTAACTTTCCCAGTCGGCAATCGCTTTCTGGAAAATGTACTTGCAATGGATCCCATTCTGGAAATGGATAATGTATTATTGATACAAGTAGTGTGCTCATTTTCTCTCTTCTCTGGGCAAGCCACGTCATAGCACCTACTTTCTCTCCAGCAAGTGTACCGAGACTCGTACGTATTAAATTTTATGCTTATGTAGTAGAATAGCATTTTCCTCTTTCCGTCTCAATCGTGTTGACCAAGTCACATCCAAAGCACTATTCGAGACAGACAAATAAATCAACAAAGGAATCCTTCTCGTGGAGGAACCATACTTGTGGTTTAGACCAAATGCTCTTGATACGTCGAAAGTAGTTTGGCAATCCTCAGTCCACTTATCGGGGCGTCTTTCCCTTCATAACTTGAAAATAAATCTCTCACACCACTGATTATTGTGCTAAAACCCGCTGATATTGTTTTAACCTCCCTAGAAACTCCATCACCTCTTTTCTTCTTGTTTCGCGGGAGGTAACTCTTGAATTGCTTTATTCTTGAGGGGTCAAGCTCTACCCCTTCCTGCTGACTATAATCCCACAACTCTTCCAGCCGAACTCCAAAAGCGCATTTGGCGGTATTTAACTTCAAAATGTACCGACGCAACGATCAGAGAATTTTTTCAGATGTGTCAAATGAGCTGAACTTCGCGGGATTTGATTATGCGTCATCCAGTACACTTCAATCACTTCTCTATGAATCATGTAATGGAAATAGTAGTCAATATGGCTCTCATGTAAATTGGTCACCGCGTTCTTGAGGCCGACGGCATCACCTGTAGTGATACACACCCTCAGGTTGATGAAAGGCCGTCTTTTCCGCATCTTCTGTCAAATCCATAAAAATTTTGTTATAACCCTGCGTAATAGTCCACCAATGACTGCAGCTCATGTTTTGGGCACAGTTGTCAATCAAAATATAGATATTTGGCAACGTGAAATTTATACTTCGACTAGCCTTGTTGAGATCTCTCAATCAACACAACTCGGATTTTTTCCATCCTTCATGGCGACCGGGACACCTTGGCAACCGGTTTGGGGTATGCGTTAGCTCCCCATTCGAGACTCTAGTGCTGGTGATTTCTTTCCTTAATCTTCAACCCCCCCCTCGTTCATGCTTGAATTTTTGAGTCTTTTTGTTCACCGCTCGAACCCTGGGTTGATAGGTAGCTTATGAGATCCGACATCAGACTCACCCCTGCAATGTCACCGAATTCCCAAACACAACACTCACTGTATTCGGCAAGCAAATGAACCAGGCTCTCTTCCTGAGTTCCATTCAGGTATGGTGCTGATCTTAACCTCTTTGCCACATTCTGAATTACCAAATTCACCTGTTTTCGTCTCCTCTAGATTCGGTTTATGCTGATTTTCGCAACTGTCCAGAAATTCCTCTGTCAACATAATCTTGTACTCCCCCATAAAAATCTTTCTTCAAGTCGTCAACCTTGTCTTCATCTGTCTCAATTTTGTTCATTTGGAGTTAGCTCATGACACTCACATGACATTGGCTGGTCTATAACTTATGTTCTAAAATCATAAACAGACAAGTAGGAAAGTAAAGTATAACAAGCAACTAACTAAACAAATTTAAAAACAGAATAGGGAGCTTTCATTAAACAAAAATGGCAAACTTTGGTCACACACACGGCCATTTTTTTCTTTTTTTAAACTCACAACGAAAATTCAAAATTTGAAAACAATTGATTAAAATAAAATGCTGAAATTGTTAGATCTCGGGCCTCTTCCGGACAACCACCTATTTTAAGTATGCATAAATAACTCTTTCTACTAAAGTGTTCGGAGCACAAGATTGCGTGGAAGGCCAATTCTGCCAGCATCTCCCCTTGTTCCAGTATCAGATACCAGCTGGCTCGACCTCCACCTCGATAATAGAATTGATCTCCTTGAAAAGGCCACATATTCCTTCCCCACAATCTCAGGCACACTGGTCGCCATACTCCCTCCCCGGACTGGAAAGGATTGATACAGATGCGGGATCGGTTTAGACAACTCTTGATCCTTTTCTTCTTCATTTTACATCGTCATCCTTTGGGGGTATACCCCAACCCATATTTTGATCCTTTAGCAAGGACCGGACAGTTTCGTAATCCTTGGGAATTTCTTCCAATCTGAACCTGGCTCGAACCCATCCTGCAAGCATTACGTGTGATCATGTCTGTACACGGCTGACATGGGGGGTCTGACGGTGCAAAATCTTCATCGTGACATTTACAACTCCACCGTGTAAAAATCCAAACCTTGTGGCGTCTCCGTCAAAGACCCGGGCACCTGCTTGCCTTAATGCCGTCTTTCACATTCATTCACCTGAACACCTAATCTCCTCATTTTTCCAGACCAGCTTCATCATTTGATGGAGAGTGGAAGGGATGGCGTCCATCATGTGGAATGAAAGGCCTTCCCGAAAGAAAGGTTATAAGCTGTGTCGATATCAAACACTTGGAACTCTCGCGTTGAACTCCGCAGGGCCCATTTGGGAGGGTCAAGTTCACCACCGCCCCAATGTTCTATTTGCGCACAACCATCAAAGCTCTTCAACCTAATACCTTGTTTTGCTCCAATTTTCTGAGGTCACACCTCAATGTTTCAATTTTACAAGGGGGCTATGTTCAAACCAGATCCTCATCTACCAAAAACATGATGTACAACTTGTCCGCGGCATATCAACAGTGACATTGCAGAGCTTAGTTTTTGTTGGATCTCCCTTCGTTTGCATTCATCGTCGCAGAAGATGATGCGTGTCCACGAATGACTATGAATCTGGCAGCTACGTTATCGCTGCTTGTACCTGAGAGGCAACGTACGTGTCGTCCCGAACCTTCATCAAAGCCCTGTCTGTGGGACCGAGGAGCTCATCAGTATGTCCCACACAAGTCTGACCGGAGTCTTCTCCAAGAGTTTTACAATTGACGTAATCTTTAGGTGCAAATTCTCCTCCTGAAACACTCCTCGACTTCTGCTTCACTTCATTGGGTCCTTGGATGGTTTTTTCTTTTGTCCTCCGAAGCAAACTCCTCATAAGTTTAGCATCTCCGTACCTATCATGCTTGGCTAAAACACACGGACTGTTTCTATTACAAACTTGGGTTTGGCGAGAGTTTTTGAGGGCACCAGGGAACCACCTTCGTAGGTGTCAGAATGACTAACTCTCTCTTTCCTTGACACTTAAAGAAGCGACAGGCCTTTTCCAGGATCTCTTGTGTCAACGGAGTCTCTTTGGTTTCATTGCATCACACTCATCTCGTCTCTGCTTCTTCATATTAATGTTTCACCCCCATGATTCGGCAACGGATTTGTATTGACATTCGGGCGCCGCAGTTGGAGGGAGACTTACTTCTTGGTCGATCAGATCCTATGATCACATAGTGCTTAAGATTGATACAGTTTCTTTGTCATGTCCACACTGTTGGAGTGATAAAGCACATCTGTGGCTCTTGTTTGGTCTACAGAACTTAGATTTGACATCCAGGGCTTGGGCCCCATAGTTAGATGTATTCGGCCGCGAATAGTCTTTCGAATAGCTTTGTCCGGCTTTCAGCAGTCCACACGAAAAGTTTCTCGAAGGCCTCTTCTCAAACTTGGGATGATAACGGATCATACCCTCTTGTTGATGGGAGGGAACCTGTTGATATTGGCGAAGCATTTTGGGGAGGGCGCTTGGGTTCTAGGGTTAGGGATTTGTCTGGTAATTTGGGCAACTGGAGCTTGGTAAATTTGTAGGGGGCTTGATATGTCTGGAGCTTGGGACTTTTATATGCGGGGGCAGGTGCTCGATAGCGTCGACTGTACACTTGGCACAGTTGGAGTCGATAATTCGATAAGGGGAGGGGGTTTGATAAATTGGGGGTAATTTGGATACATGGAGGAACATTTTGGGGAGATTTGGGGTGGCATTTTGATCAGACAAAATTTGGATCGCATCTGGAATAAGTGGTGGCCAAGCATTGTAGTTTCTGGAATGATTGGATTATGGGCGATAGGCTTGTGAGACTTTGGTGAGGCTTGGAGCGATCTGAGGACGCGAATAGTTTTTCTGGGATTTTTTTCTTTTTCTTCCCCGTATGAAATAGCGGCAAACCTTCTCTCCTCTTCTTCCTCATCAATATCGAGATCCAGACGGTGGGATACTCGGGCTTATCATTTCTCCGGACTCATACCGTCTTTCGATAGTCTCTCCAACCTTGACTATCTCAGCGAATTTTGGCCGTCCGTTAACAAAATGATCCTGTCATAGTATTCGGATGAGGGGGGCTCTTGCACCCGTACACGAACACTTCTACCATCTCTCCTTTTCAGTCATTGTGGGGCCTCCCCTCTATCTACCATGGTTTCACGTGTATTCCACTTTTTTCCTAATTTAGTGCGTCCAAAAGCCTTTTGTGCTAATTTTATACAAGTTTTCTCTTTGTTTTGCAGGAAACTTGCCCAAAGCCAAAATGCGGAGATTTGAGAGAAGAATTCATAAAAGACCACTGTGAAGCTATGACGGTCCCTTCTGCTTTGTGACGGTCTGAGGTGGCAAGTGTAGAGAAGCTGCTGAAGAAGATAGGGGAGTCTGACCCAAGTGTAGGATTTACAGAGCTTTCGCTGTCCGTCATGTTTATGACGTTCCTTCTGGCAGGTTCGTCGTGGAGTTCCGAGAAGTTAATTCCCATTACCCCCGATTCCGAGAGTTGAGTATTTTGTAACGAAGACCCTCGACGTACCTTTGTGCCTTTGACGGCCCGTCATACTTCCCGTCGAGGGAACTAAGAAACAACAGAGCGAAAGTGTACAAGTATGGGATGACGGAGTCCTGACGGTCGTCATGACCCGCGGTCCGTCCATGGTCCGTCGACCCGCCCGCGTTTTGGTAGATTTCCAAGCAATAGAATCTTGTGTAATTAGGTTTTTATTTTTATATATATAGTTCGGAAAACCTCGTTTTTGAGGTTAGACACAGATAGTTAGAAATCCTATTATTAGACTATTTGTATTAGTGTTTAGATTTTCGGATTTCATTGATTGCAAGTGAATTTTGTGATTTATCAAGCAACCTTTTGGATTTTATTTTCTTTCTCCTGATGTAAGTACATGAATCTTATTTGATATATTTGATACTGTGTTTATGGCTATGGTAACTAAACTCATAACTAAGGGGTTGTGGACCATAGGGCAACTAATGAGATTAAACCCTGCTAAAATAAAATTCTAGACTAGTGTCCTTGCTGTATTAATAATCTTTCGCGTAGAGTCCGTCTTTTAAACGGATGATAACGTAGAACTCGCCTTACTGCTACTTGTCAGACCAGAGGTATCATAGGAAAAGATTATTACATAAGATTTATGATAATATCAATAGGCTCGTATTGATTGTAGAGTAATAACTTATTCAAATCTCGAATACGTGCTTAATATGAGGTAATAAAAGGGTTGGAAAGGCAAAAAAAAACCCCAACACATGCCGAACCAAGGTGCGGAGTGAATTTTCTAGATACAGGACCAAGGATTTAGCAATACATAACTTATCACATTGCAGTGCAGATACTAGAACGATTGTTGTTAGTTTGAATTATCAAAGTTATGGACCTGTGGGGGCACACGTAAACCCTATTTACTTTGATTAATTGATTAAAATCCAACTTTCACACTGTTAAGTGTTTCTTTCAATTTCGTTATTGCGTTTTACTTTATTTTGGAAAATACAAACCCCCCCTTTTTAGTTTTTATGTTTTTGACGTTCTAAGGCAGTCATCCAACCGAACATTAGTACATACAATTTGAGTAAGTCTAGACTATGTTTCCCGTGTGAACGATCCCACACTCCTAGTTGGGTTATTTACTTGACGCAAGCACCGCTTTACTACTTCTTATTTGAGAAGTAAGTTTGAGCGTTCAAATTTTGGGGCGCCGCTGCCGTGAACTTAGCTTTTAGATTAACTTGGAACTTTATTACTATTTAAGTTTTTAGTTGAATATTTTCTTCATTTTACTTTGTTTTATGTTTTTGATCTCTTTTCAGACTATCCACTCCTGTATGCCAAATACACGGAGAGAGAGCAACGCATTGTTTCCCTACGATCACGAGTTTTAGAGGGTACATGTGGAAATATGAATCGAATTTGGGAATAATGATGTAGGATCCAACCAGAACATCCCATCTCCGTTGATGTTCATTGTCAGATGTTACCCGATGCTCCCGGGTGAACATCACAGAGGAGGACAGCATCCCGCATCCACCGGCCCCAAGAATACTACAGAGGCTATGATAACATGCATATTTGGTCGGATGGGCCACTGGTTTGCTCCTCTACCCACAGGCCAACTTTGTGTAACTAGTAGTCCCTGATGCAAATGCTCACTGCCAGTGGTTTGTTTCAGGGCTAACCTTGAGGATCCACCTGCCATATAGCCTTAAGGTAAGGGCAGTGTGAGTAAAAGTTGTGTGGGGATGCCTGATTTGGATCTAGATGTAATAGGGCTCCGCGTGTTTCCCTCTCTCCCTGAGCTCCCAGACAAATCATCTTTTACTTGAAATCAACTGAGGGATTCTTCTTAGCAGCACGCTACTATCCCCGGATCTCAATAACTAAACCACAAATGACAGAGTGAATAACTTTGTGGCACTACTGGGAGAGTCAGTTTAGTATTTTCTTGGGATAGATTCCCCTCATCTTTAGAAGGGTTTTCAATCACCGTATAGATATGAGTCACTTTGACAAGAATACTTCTATAGGGGACAAGATGATAACAACAAAGCGGTTATTGGACACTATATATGTGCTCTTATGAGAATGTCCTTATGCTGATCGCTGAAAACTTAGAAAATCTCCCGGAATAACAAAGCTTGGAGTACTTAGGAAATCTGATACAGGAGAAACCCTTTGCATTGCAGTCCACCAACAACCCATCCACAGATGAGATTCGTGAAGAAATGGCTCAACTGAGAAACTGAGCTTGGGTTGGTACTAAAACATTCACTGGGGGTGGCAAGAAAGATTAAATGCAGTCAACTACTTGGCTAAACCACCACCTCCAAACGATGAGTGTTATTATGAGGAGGATTCCCTATGCATAAATGAACAGATGGGGGAGGGGGGTTTTCCGCCAGCTCCCAATGCTTTCAAATCAGGATAATTGGCGCTCAAGGTCAAGGAAGCCAGTCGGAACTATGGTAACCTCAAACTTGAGGGTCATTAATGTCCGAGATTGTAACTACAACCCTCACAACAACTTCAACAGAGTACTATGGTAAATAGAAATGACAAGGAGTGGACCCTATGTTCCTCCTCAAAATCGTGAAGTTTACTTACTCCTAGGATGGTGGAGATAGTATGGCGCGAGTTGAGGATTGTTGCCACAAAATGATGAGGAGGTCTATTTGCTGTGATGAGCACATTAGAATTAAGGGTGATTTAGCTAGTATTGGACAAAAGTTGATACACACGCATTTCGATAAACAGATCGAATTGCAAGTGCCCAATTATCTGCTACCATTGAACACACGGCAACCTGGCACTTCTTTCCTAGCAACACTGTCCCAAATCCAAGAAGATGGCGCACTGTATGTCATCACTACGTTCGGGTTGGTATGCAAACCATTGACCCACCGTATGTCATCCTGCGAGAAAAAGTGAGAAAGGATAATATAGTGGTCAAGGGTAGTGGTGAAGCATAGGAAAGTAATGGAAAAGCTGCAGAAGTCCCCATCAGTAATTCCCCATGCCTAGGCCCACCCACCACCACCTTTCCCTCAGAGATTAGTGCAAAAAGAACCAGGATGGTAAAATACCATCGTTTCATACTATGTTGAAGAAACTTTCTACAATGGACTGTCCCCTTTGGGTAGAAGCTTTAGAACAAATGCCCCCGGTTTACCCATTTATGAAAGATCTTGGTCACAAAAAAGATTAGGTCATTTCGGATGAGGATAGACGCAACAATGTCGTGCTATCACTACTAGACCCTGACAAAAAAAGAAGATCCTGGATGCGTTCCCTATCCCTTGTACAGTTGGGTCTTACATTTTGCGAAGCATTATGTGATCTGGGGGCAAGCAGAAATCGCATGCCCCTCTCATTTAGCATAATTTGGGGATTGGGGGCCAAACCCCTGCGATGCGGCTACTGATGGCGATCAACGGCCGATAGGGATAACTCCATGAGTCTAGTAAAAGTGGAATCATTCATCTTTCCCCGTATGAGTTTGTTATTCTGATTGTGAGGAGGTCGATTTTTGAAGTGCCTTTATTCCTTTGGGGGAGGCATTTCCTTGCTACAGGAGAGCCTTGTTGATATGGAGAAGGGACATATGACTTCCGACTGAATAATGAAGAAGCGACGCTTCAACATTTGTAAGACCATGAGGCAAGTGCTTGCACTCCAATCGGTATCTCTGCCATAGCCACAAAGAAACGATAGACAGGAGACTGAACATGAAAACTGTCAAACAAGAGTTATGGTGGGGGATTTGGTTGCGTGTAGACAGTTCGGGGTTCCTTGTCTTCCTGGCACGCTCAAGTCCCAATGAAGGCCCTTATTTGATTACCCAAGTATTCCCTCATGGAGCAGTTGAGTTAAACTCCAAGAGGGTAGTGCGGTGTTAAGAGGAACTAAAGATATATAAACTCATTTGGGCGAAACATCTTTGAATTAAAGTATGGGCAAACCATCTGATGAATTTGAGTATCCAATTGTTCCCATCGTGGCCGCGACATTAAATCACAGGCGCTTGTTGGAGGCAACCCAATATGTGTCATTTTTTAGTAAGGATAGCATTTTATACTAAATTGGTTTTTTAAATTCGCAGGCACACTCACCAAGAAATTCCCTGCAGAAAACTACTCAGGCTTCCGCAGCAGCCACTTACTGATACTCGACGGACCGTTGCGCATGCAACGGACCGTGCGTATGGCATCCGTCGTCCTGGTACGTTTTTCTGCTTTTTTGAATTAGGGAACACACGCGAACCTACGACGGTCGTCATCAACTGCTGACAGACCGCCCGTCGGGGAAACCGTCGCGGTGATTAATGAATTCTACCCGACCGACCCGACGGACCCTTTTCAAATCTGACCGTTTATACTCCCACCCCTCCATATTTCACCCCATTATTTCCAAATTCCTCTCATCTTCTCCCCTCTCTTTTCAACTTCCACATTCCCATCCCCCACTGCCTCCTTGCCCCAAAAATCCCTCCCAAAACCTATAAGTATTATCAACTAGTGTGTGCTGCTGCTATGGTATCTACCTTTGCCACCTGAATCATTCTCCACTTGTGTTTTCTTCCATTTCCAAGGTATGTGTCTCTCTCTAAATTTTATACTCATTTTATCTTGCATTTTTGGTTTAAGTATTTTTAGTATTAGCTTAGTTCTTCAGTCGTAGATTTTTCCTTGATGTATCCTGTCGAAACCTAGGCGCAAAATGTTCGAATTTTGCCATGTTGATAACCTATGCATAGGTGATTTTTGCATTGGTAGTTTCCTGGGTAGTTTGGATAGACAATAAGGTCCACAACACTACAAGACCATGTGGGTTTCTCGGGGTTTCCCTTAGGGAACCTGTATTTCTCTGCACTGTCACTCAAACAACGAGACCCCGATGACCGGGACCGTCGCCACACTACGACTGACTTCTTAGGGTCCGTTCCAGAAAGCCCTATCACCCTAACCACCCCAACGACACGTGTGACGGACCTTCGTTTCAACGACGGTCCATCCCTGCACACCGTGCTGGTTGTCAGAGACAACTCTACAAGGGTCTCCTAAATTTTTAATTTTGTCTACGACGGAGACCATCATACCCACGACGGTCCGTCCTAGCCAACCGTCATGATGTTCAAGACCCCTCGATAAGGTCTCCCAACGATTTTCTAAGTTTCCTACGCGGACTCTTACGACGGACCGTCCGTATCCTGCTCTACTCCGTCATATGTCAGAGACCCCTTATTCAGGGTTCTTTATATATACATAGACCAAGTTACAACACGACGACCTCATGACTGTCCCGCATATCCACGACGAGCCGTCATCGTCCGTCGTTGAACAGTTTCAATATTACTAACACACTTTTTCAAGTTTAATGTCATATGATCTTGTCTGTCTTGTTGCTACTACCCATACTAATATTGCTGCCTCTTTACAATACTAATCGACTAAATGGCACCAAAGCAAGACCCGCACCTATGCCCCGGGCGATCTAATTCTGTCGCCCCGTCTGCCCGCAATGGTCACGGCTCTGATGTGAGCGGACCCTGAGTATCATGCCCCCAGGTTCATCCTCCGCCCCTTCACGTGCTGCACGGCCTCCTAGAGCTAGACAGACACCCAAGACGTGGCATCCGGCGTAGTCACTGCTCCCATCTGATGAGGAGCGCACACTGACTGGCAAACCCCCCTCTGGGTCGTCCACAAATGAGGAAGGAGCGTCTTGCTCCTTAGGAGTATCATGGTCCCAGATCTTCTGGCCTGCGAAGTTCCCGCACCCGCCACTGTTTGCCAAGCGTCGGCCTCGTCTGATGAGGCTGACACTGTTCACACCTCTACATCTGCCGCACCAGCTCAGGTCCCCACCCCAACGACCGCTGACCAGCCAAACCGGTGGTGTGTCCGACAGGCCCAGTTTCAAGTTTACTGTACTCGACTCGAAGTTCTTGACCGATAAGGAGTAATGACTCAAACACTCACCCTGGGAGAGGCCGGGTACTTACAGGGCTCCTTCCCACGATGCCGAAGATTCATAACTCTTTCACTGCCATCGCTTATAGGGACAGCACGTCCGTTGGGACGATAAAGCGAGGAGATGGTCCGAGAGTTCTACGCGTCACGTAGCGACATCTCTCCGATTACAGATCAACAGGCGGGTTGCTCCGAGCTAAACAGTCCCCATTGGAGCAGTTCGATGTCCGGGCGTCAGTGTTGACATTTCCCCTGTCCAGCCATCTGTCGTTTCCTATACGGGAGAGTTGCAGATGCTACCTCTGACCCCATCACTACCGAGTTTTGCTACCGCTGGCAGATAGTGGAAGGATGGACAGTTCCTGCGAGAGCCAGCACTGACGGAGCCACGCAAGAGGTGGATGGCCCTGCACCTATCAGTCGCCAGAGAGGGTGCCGATTTGGGTCACCGTGCCGAAGGGGGCCATCAAGAGGCCAACCTCCCGTTCTTCGCAATCTTGTGGCTGGCTTGTTTGTCACTCTCAGCCTTCCCCCCCCAATGCGTGCTCATAACATAGTCACCTGGGATCGAGCATGCTGATTGGCGGCGATGATAAGCCGGCTTCGAGGTTGACTATGCGTGGGCTTCTCCAGGTAGTCATCGCACGAGAGGGAATTCAAGGTCCATACACCTACCCTTTTCCGTGCATGATCTTTGCCCTTTGGCAGGTCTCAGGGGTGCCATGCGGACCTGGCGCGGTCAGGGGCGTGGGAAGGGGAGGGCTGGGGGCGGTGACTCGCGCTGCTCGCAGCCCCGCAGGGTAAACCGTTAATACCGTCGGCCCGCCTCATCAGACAGGCCATCGAGTTGGCCCCTCGTAGAGGGGCCCCATCCGAGCTGCACCACTTGCTGATGATCTGGCATCACGGTGCTCAGGCCCGCACAGCTACACAGGCGTCCCTACACTACCTCGGTCGGTCTATCCCTTAGTAGCAGCACAGCCCCGAGCCTTCATCCGCACAGCCCCTCTAAACCGTTACTGGTCCTTTTGCTAGGGTCCAAAACTAGAGGCAACAAATGGCCACGCCTTCTGCACCATATTCAAGCCGTGGCTGCAGAAGTCGAATTTTTTACAGAGTCTGAAGCACGTCTAAGGAGAAGATGCAGTCAGTTTACAGAGCGGAAGATTGCTGATGTCAACACCAGCGTCTGGACTCATTTGATTTGAGATGTGTTATCCGGACCAGCCCCTCCGTGGATGTGTCGACTTCTTCAGCCTGCGTCGACAATCTTTCGTGCAGACATCGCGACGATCCTAGTGGCAAGGGTTGCCGTAGTCTGAGGCCCCTTCTGTCGTCCCTAGTTGAGGATACTGTGCTAGCGGCCTTGTTACCACTCCAGACATTCCACCACCTTCCCCCTCGAGAGAGTGCCAAGAGGGCGTAGGGGTCGAGCAGAGGATGAGCGCGAGCAAAGAATAAGGAGCGCCGCGAAAATGGAGGATGCGTCGGAAGCCCTCACTTGCTAACGAGGCGGCGCACCGGATGAGATCGTCAGAGTTACGCTGGGCCTCTAGCTCCCCCGCACTTTCGATATCGCTGGCCGTCACTACCTGAGTGCGGTTATGCTGAGGACACCGACTGATGGTGTTCAGATTGCAGAGGACGTGGGTTTACGGGGATCCGGACCCACCACTTGTTGATCGACGGCGCTTTGCGCCACCGGTTTGCTTTACCTACCACCACTCTAGTATTTACATTTTTAATCATTGGGGCATTGCATGCTTTTTTGTTGGGGGTGGGGTAAATGGATAGTGAGTGTTAGGGTGAATCTGAGTAGCCCAATTCACTATCCCCTCTTTTGGGTTTTCTTTGGCCTGAGTTCTTTTCCCTAAAATACTGATATTTTTCTGTTGAACCGACATGTTTATATCTTTTTACTATTTTAAATCTAGAGCAATGATGGCTAAAATGATATCTTGATAAACTGACAATAACTCATGACTAGGCATAGGAACTGACAATTGTGTGGCTCTAAGCATGAAATAGAGTTACAACACCATGTGGCATTACCCTAAGTCTTTATAATTCACACTAGGTGTCGGATATCTGGTATAGTGATGACATGTCAATGAGAGTGAGGAAATTTTGAATGTCCACTATTAGTACTGAGCTATAACTTGCCTGGTTGTCCTGCTAAAGTAAGCTGTAACAAACATTAGACAGGATCATCCAGGCCCTTATTCAAGAAATCCCATTTCTAACCCCAATCCAAGAAACCGAATGAATTATCCTTCTTTGCTCAAATAATCTGAGCTAATTAGACCTTTCTTTTTTCACCCTAACTGATCTTCTTCGGGGAACAATGTGTTGGCCCTGGTCTTGGACATGTGCACCTCCGCTTATGGCCCGAAGCATAAGTTGAGGGTGGCCAATACAGTAAAAAAAACCTTCATTTTGGCCCTGACCCAACTTTGGTATTGTGTACCTTGACGCATGGCATGCCAATTATTGAGGGTTGCTATTATGAGGATGCTCTGGAAAGTGGGTTGAAAGAAAAAAAGAGAGAGAATAACAAAGTAACGTGACCAGAATTAGTTGAAAGAAAAGTAAAGAAAAAAAAGTAAAAAATTACAAGACTTACAACAAGAAAAGAGAGAGTCACTTACACAAATGAAGAAAGAAGAGAAATTGAGCAAGGGAAAGATATGAGAAACTTGGCGAGATCAAATGATACAAAGAGAAGGTTTAGCCGATGAATGTCGAGATGGAAAGTCCACTAACGTATACCTAAAAAATGTACCCACCTGACCCCTGGCCTATTTTTACAACACGCTAAAAAGTCTATCGTGATCCTAAGGGTTTTTTATAGTGACCTTAAGGCAGTGAAAAATAAATGGCACTTATGGCAATAGGTATGAATGAGTGTGACTTTTGTCTTAGAGCCAGTGTTGAAATGTAATCCTTATACTCAACGAAATCATTGTGTGAAAATGAGATTTTGGTTCTAAAGTGAGGACATTAGTTGCAATACACCAGAATTGGTTATCACCTTCGGTGATATTGACTAGATAGGTGGTTTCATGCATGGAGTCTGTGGCAAGTTTCTATCCCACAAAATTCAAGCCTAAGAGTGAAGCATGCATAGATTTAATGAGATTAAAATCGGTATTGATAGCCAAATGTATTTGCAAAGGATATAACTGGTACTATTGGTACAAGGATTGTGTGGTGAGTCATAGTGCGTCGCTTGAGGACAAACAACTAATTTAAGTTGAGGGTGGTTGATAGACCGTGGTTTTTCACGGTGTAATTAAAACCACTTTTTCCTTAAGTTTAGTGTGTCCAAAGCCTTTTTGTGCTAATTTTTATACAAGTTTCTCTTTGTTTTGCAAGAATCTGTCCAAGCCAAATGCGGAGATTTGAGAGACAGAAATCAGAAAAGACAACCTACGTAGCTAATGAGACGTGTCCGTCGTGCTTGTTCACGGTCTGTAGGTGGCAGTGGTATAGAAGCTGTTAAGGAAGATGGGGAAAGTCCTGACCAAGTGTGGGATTAGCAGACCTTGCGACGGTCCCTTCATTATATGACGGTCGTTCTGCAGGTTCGTCGTGGATTTCAAGATAAGTGATCCCAGTACCCATTCCCGAGAGTTGAAGTATTTTGTAACGAAACCCTCGACTGGACCGATGTGCCTATTACGGTCCGTCATACTTCGTCTAGGGAACGAAAAACAAACAGCAGAAAGTGGTACAAGTATGGGACGACACGAGTCAATAACGGTCCTTCATGACCACGACGGTCCGTCGCTGGTCCGTCGACCACCGGCGTTTTGGCAATTTCCCCCCCGCAATTAGAATTCTTGTGTAATTAGTTTTTTTATTTTTATATAAATAGTTCAAAAAACTCGTTTTTGAGGTGCACCAAAGTTAGAATCATATTATTAGACTCTTTGATTAGTGTTAGATTTTCGGATTTATCATGATTGCCAAATGATTTTGGTGATTAATCAAGCACCCTTAGATTTTATATTCTTTCTCATTGAAGTAAGTACATAATTCTTATTGATATATTTGAATATTGGGTGTTTATTGCTGCTATGATTTAACTAACTCCATAAACTAGGGTTGTGGAACCAAGGCAATAATGAGATAAACCCTAGCTAAAATAACAATTCTAGAATAGTGGTCTGGTTCCAGTAGTTAATAATTCTTTTGCGTAAAGTCTTTTTAACGGATTATTACGTTAGAAACTCGGCTTAATTGCTACTTGCCGGACCAAGAGTAGATATGGAAAAGAATTATTAACATAGATTTAGTGTATACTATCTACGGCTAGTATTGATTGGTACGCATTAATAACTAGTCAATATCGACTATGATTCTATATGAGGTAAAGATAAGGGTTAGGAACGCAACACACGAGCCGACCAAAGGTGCGGAGTGAGATTTTCTAGATACCTACAAGGATTTAGAATACAAACTTATCCACTTTGCGATGCAAGATACTATGAACGAATTGTTATAGTTTAATTAATCAAGTTCTGGACTGTTGGGGAACACGTAAACCCTCGTTACTTTGATTACTTGATTAAATCAACTTTTCATTCAAACTTGTTAAGTGTTTCTTCATGCGTTAGTTCTTTTTACTTATTAGGAAATACAAACCCCCTTTTATGTTTTTATGTTTAGTTCTAAGGAAGTCCCACAACCGAACAATAGTAATAACAGTTCATAAGTCTAGACTATTTTCCTCGTGGGAACGATCCCACCTCACTAGTTGGGTTTTTACTTGACATTTTACGCGACCGCTTTACTATCTTATTTAGAAAGTAAGTTTGTAGCGTATCACCCTCGCTGCTTCTTTTCTCCATCTACAGGCAAATTCCCAATAACTTCTTCCTTCCGTCGATTTCTGCAAATCATTTTCCTAAATAATAGCGATCAGGGACTATCTCAACATTGTACGTGAATCAATCAATGAATTCTTGGCTAGCGCACTAAACTCGGCCACTGCCGTGGTTTCGTTTGACGTAAACCTTCCAGGCCCTCCCTCTCATGATACTCTGTCTGACTGAACAGCCTCATCAGTAAGCCTCATCGTTAGTCACTACTCCCTAGCTAGTCGCCAGTTCTCTCAAATTGCCATGGGGTTGCCTAC
>JAKWJA010001851.1:0-36870 GCA_027704765.1 Solanum habrochaites | reverse complement strand
CGCCGATTCCTAGTCTAATGATTGTATGCATACATATGAGGATTAGTGAGTAAAGTTTGTCTCTTATATGTAATGCTTTCCATCCATTGCCTCTAAAATGTTGCATT
This sequence comes from Solanum habrochaites, assembly GCA_027704765.1. Lineage (NCBI taxonomy): Eukaryota > Viridiplantae > Streptophyta > Magnoliopsida > Solanales > Solanaceae > Solanum > Solanum habrochaites. The sequence continues at coordinate 36,763 of JAKWJA010001851.1, read as the reverse complement.
TTGGGAATTTGGAAGCATGTCACTGTAAAATCTAGGGCAGCTTACATAACATTTTTGGGAAAAATAACTAAATTGTCCTTTGATTGGAAGTTGTGGAAATATGTGTAGAATTGATGCATATGAACATGATAATGAATATATAAAAAAAGAGATGTGTTATTTGGAATTAAGAATGAGTGTATTATGGAATGATGAGTTGTAGAATTATTTTTTACTTCTTATTTTATTGTGAGTTCCTTTATGTTTTGGAATTGACGGTAGTACTCTATCTTAGTAGGGTTATGATGTGGATTTGATTGACCTAGAAGTTACCTTCCATTAATGTTGAAAGAAAAGAAAGAGCCCTTAGGACTAACTCACTTATATTGTTTCCCCCTATTATGCAGGGCCTTGGTGTCTATTGTATTCTATGAACACCTTATGTGGTTTTATGAGATAACCTAACTTGATAATTAGTGACAGATTGCCTAGATGATATGGTTTAGAATATATTGGTGTTCCGTAGGTGATAAGTTCTCTACATTCTTCTAAATTGTAATAAAAAAAAAAAAAAAAAAACCCTTTTCTTAACAACAAGTTTGGGTTAAGTTAATTCCTCTAAGTTTGGGTTAGTGCGCTAATTGTGTCTACCCCTAATGGGGGGGGGGGATGTGTTGATAGTAAGGTTGTAGAAATTGTAAAAACTTGGACCTCGTATCTCACATTGAACTTGAATCTAATTAATTCTTAATAAGCTTGTTCATGAATAGAGTCTTGCATAAAGTATTAATTGCATGAACTTTATATGTGTGGTGTGCATTGATTGACATTACCTCAAAGATTTGTGATGATTCCAAGGAGCATGAACGAAATTTTTTGATAAAATTCATGTTTTCTCATGTTATTTTTCAACTTGATATGCTAGTTGTGCATTTCAATTCATGAGATAAGATAAGAAACATCGTAATAGTCACTTGTCAGGTGTAATGTTTAGCCTTATAATAAAAAGTTGTCTCTTTAAAACGAAATATCTTGAGTCTCTTGGAAACTAGGTGACATGTATGGTTTGGGAATCATGATTATAGGTTCACTATTGAAAGGGGAAAGCATGTTTAGCTAAGTGTTCATATATGTGCCTATACTTTTTGTTATATTTCCCAAAAGATGCTTATTGTGAAGGTGAGTACAATGTTAGAAATTGACATTTTGAGTACTATGTTAGAAATTGACATTTTGTGAAATTTCTTCCTAATTATTGTGATGTACTTGGTGTGACTTACCGTTTTGACTTCCCTAGGAAGAAAACATGCTCATGTATTAGTTTGAAAATTGAGAATTTCTCATTTTAAAGGAAAAGATCTTGTACTTTTCTTAGGTATGCACTCATGATACATGTAAGTGTGTTGAGGAGAAGGACATTCCTCCATAGACACAACTAAACATTGTATGGTTGAGTATGATCTTCATAGCACTAGGTCTAACTAATGATGTTCTTTGTTGATTCAATTAAGTCAACTCTATGTGCATTGATGAAGTATGAGTGCCTCCGAATTGCACTTAGTGTTGTTTTAAAACCTTTCCTACTGTTACTTAAAGAATAGAATAGCAAGTGAGCTCCAATAAAAATTGAGTATAATGACCATGTTATGATTTAGAATAAGAATGCTCTTGCTATGGAACATGATTAAGAGCCTATGTGTTTGAGCATTAAAGAGTAAGTGAATGGAAGTTTACTTTCTTTTGTGCATTAGGTACAAAATGATTGAATGTTATAAATTTTATGAAATTCTCTAAGTTGCATTGAAATCCCAGTCTGATTAAAGAGCCGAAGTGAGTCATTCGAGGACAAATGTTCCCAAGTGGGGGATATTGTAAGATTCAAAATGAGAGGTTCGGATTGGTATAGAGACGAAAATATTTTTTATTGGGTTATAAAGTCCTAAAATTACTAATAATATGGTTTTGATGCATTGGGTAATGTTTGAAGTGATTTGGAAGCCGAACGCCAAGGGATGACTAAAACGTTCGACGAATAGTCTCCTATGTGCCTCATATGTCTTTACATTTTAATAATTACATTAAATGATATTATTAAGTATTTAAGTTATATAATGATGTTAAATTGTATTATATGGAGTTTCGAGAAGTTTGGAGGTCAACTGACCAATAACGTCCAAATTGTTCGAAAGATAGCCCTTGAGACGTTCAATGTGTTTCTTGATGGGGCCTAGCCTGTTTGGACGACTTGCAGGTGTTTTTTTTCGGTGAAACTTATGTGGAAGTTCTAAAATGTTTAAGGTTGTATTCCCGTTAGAAACATAAAGGTATGACTTCTAAAGGGTCCCATAAAAATCCCCATAAGAAGGAGCCAAGGCTGGTCAAGATACTGCCTTGGCAGTGTCCATAGACAGACCAAACGGCGGCCAGGTGATAAAACAACGGACCTTAGGTTAGGTATCGTTAATTTGTACTTATATTAAGAGGGTATAAACCAAAAAATTTGCCAAGGACCAATTGACGGAAGCGAAAGGGCTTCAAGTAGATCGACCTACGACTAGTCGATTGCTCCATTGATGGTGGCTTGTAGCTCCAACATTGCGTCTGTTTTATTAAAGAGGTGAATGGAAAATGCACCCACGTAATAACCTGACTATAGTAGGTTTATTAAGATAGTTTTCGGTGTATATTAGTCATCTAAAACGTTAAGAATCAATTTAAAATCCTCTCCCACGAAATTGAACTTTCCCTCTAAAATATTCTCCCTAGAAACCACCATTGTTGGTGAAGCTCAAGAACAACTTGGATCTTGGATTTCCATGTATGAATGAAGAAGTTTTAGAGGTTTTCAACTGTAACAGGTATGTTTCAGGCGTAATATCTGTTTTATCCTTCATCCAGAGGGTTAATTTCAAAGTTTCAAACTGTGTGTTTTTTTTTTTTTTATGATCAATCTTTCAATCATTCAATCTAGCAATGGGTTCTTACTAAAAAATGTTTTGAATGATTAAATAATGATGAATTGAAGTTAATATATTTGTTTGAACGTGATTTTTACTCCAATTACATGATGAACCCATGCATCTTACTTCAATCTATTTAGCCTTGCATGGACTTTGTGATCATGACTTCTTATCGATTGAATTATGATTCTATTACGTGGAATTTGTTGTATCTACTATTATTTATGTTGTTTAATGTTGAATTGATGTTGAGGGATCCATGTGGATCAAGTTATGAAGATTTGAACATGTTTAATATAGCTTTCGGTGATTCACTGTAATGTTTGTCTTTTTATTACTTAATGTTTAATTGGAATGGTTGTTGATCGTTGTAGCTACATATTTGAGTTGATATTATGTATGAATTTTGGGTATAAATCCTTGATAATCAAATTAAAGAAAGACCTACATTAAATGATCTAAGTTCTTCAAGTCTATGGTATTGTAACGTGTGATTTTGCCGTTAGGTTAGTTTTTTTATGACGTGATCATGGTTAATTGTCTATAGCTACTGCCTATAATGTAACGTGAGTATGAAATATATGTAATGGATCCAATGTTGATCAATTCATGATATTTTGAATAGGATTAATCTATGTAAACTTACCTTCCCTGAATTCTTAATATGAAACATGTTACAGTGCTTTAGAGTCTATTGGAAAATGTTGTAGGATCTCGTCTAAGCTATGATTTCTTGAAGCTACTGCCCTATATTGGTTTTATTAATGAAATATAATTGATGATGAATGTAAGTGGAATTGGTTAAAGAGCTACGTTCTTCTACTTCTACCAATAAATGATATAGTGCATATTTGTAATCATGCTCTTGTGGATACTTGTAATGGTTCTATTTATGATTTAAGTAATCTTATATCTCTACTTTATAAGATAAATGATGAAAAGAGTAGTTAATTTCCATGATGACCAAAGGCTAAAGATTGGTAAGGGAATTTTTTCGATCTTCTATTTCTCTACTTTTCATTATAATAATGTTGATGAAGCTTGTGTGGCATTGTGTGGTATCGGTACAATTATGGGGGAGGTGTTTACTTTATTTCATTTTATATTGTGTTGACCATAGCATTGAAAGGAAAAATTATGTGAACTTATGAATTAAGTTGTTATTCATATGATAACCTTAGTGGACTTGTTCCTAGTCTTCTTCTCTAGTTTTGAATAAAGGTGATGTTATTATTATCATGAGATCATGTAAAAGATTATGGCAATATAAGGTGTATGTGATTCCATCATCAAGTGCTAATAATTATGACCCCTACTGGAAAATGTACTCGTTGTGACTGAAGTAAATAGCTAGCTTAGGAGGTCTTGATTATAATGTGAAGTTTGTCGTACCTCTATTCTATTAGATCCGTTGTATGGTCATTCTTGAAAGAGTATATTATCTAAGAGGGTGGATACCTCAATGTGGTTGTTTATAGCATTATGTGATCATGGTGACCAACGTATAAAACACACTCTCTTAATTTCCTTTACAAGTAGTATAAGCTCATGGTGTCTATATGAAAGGTACTTATCATATTCACTAGTGTATACTACTTTCATGTTAAATGAGGTTTATGAAAGTATGATATGGTTCCTTAGCTATAGGAGATGGATATGTTTACCAGTAATGGGTAAGGGTATGGCCATTTGCATGCATTGCACATGTATCTCTTTATTGGATCGTTTTCTAGATTTGGTTTCTATAGTATGAATAGGAATGTATAAATCTGTCTTGACTTAGAGTTATGGGGAAGATGTGCATATATGTGCATCCTTCACATATGTGAAAGATTGACATAGTTAATAAAGGGGCCTTTGAACGTTTTGTGCCCCAAGAATACTCTAAAAATAGTAGGTTGTTTTTGAATATTATAAGAATAGGGAGAAATATCTAGTTTATGTTTTATGACAATCTAATGATGGTTTTTTCAATATAGGGAACTTAGTTTAGAACCGAATGGACTTTTACATTAGGGGGTGACACTTTCCCACATATGAAAGTAGGGTTTAATACAATCCGCACGGGAGTGGATGGCCTCCTGACCCAAAATAGGGTATAGATGATATTTCAATGTTGATTCTCTCCAAAGTTCCATAATATTTTGAAACCATACGATATTAGCTAGTGGATCCTCTAGAAAGCTTGGTCATGTTTGTTTACTTGGCGATAGACCACCCTTTTTGGGTGTGCGTTTATGACACCGGGATCTATGTTAGCACACATGGTCTATGCCGTTAAGGGATAATTACCCCTAATGTAAATGGACAACGGAATTAAATGAATAAGACCCTAACGAGAAGACGTAAAGGAAAGGGATACTTAGAATAGGTGGAAGTAAGTAATGAAAACCATCTGACAGTGCACAATTAACTCCTTAGAAGTTCTAGGAAGATGTTCTAATGCATATCACTAGGTATGTGTTTTGCATGGCATGCCATTGTAGTATTGGTTCTACTTGTTTATGAAGGTGTGAATTGAATGAGGTCTTATGCATGAGTCGATATTGGTATCTATATGATTGAAGGTCTTTGCTTGACAGAAAGAAGTTGTCTACTTTTACTATTTTGATATATGACTTAGATGTAAAGGAGTGTGGTCTCATGATAGGTTACTAAGTATGTGTAAGGTGTGGGGGCCTTACATATAAATGGCACTTGTAGACTTATAATTGGGGGCATGAGTTAGGTTTTATAAGGTTCGAGTGGGAAGTAAAAAATATAGTGCATACTGAATAGAGTTCATGTAATGTTGTTTGTCTGTTTAAATAGTTATGGTGTATTATGCTTTTAGGATGATAGTATGTGGGGTTGTGGAAGCAGTATGAGGTTTTGTTGGTTTAAGGTCATGAATTCACAAAGTATAAATAAATGGTATTTTGAGGGAATGAAAATAAGTAAAACAAAATAGTTCATGTTAAGGGAGAAATGAGTCTACTTGTAAAGTAAAGTGACGTATAAAAGGGAACTTAAATTCTATATGTGATTTTCTATGGTGTTTGGACTTTGATTGTGTTTTTATAAAGTATATGAATGATATAAATTGTATCGTTATAAGGTTTTATAAAGAAATTTATAAGTAGGCATGAAGTATGATTTTCAAGAAAATTATCCTTTTAACTCCATGTTTTTGAATGGTTTTCATACTTAGTGTATTCTTGTATTAATCACATCCATCTCTACTCTTTTACACAAAGTGTAGGTTATAGATGCTTAATTAAAGGATGTATATGTTGGGAGTACAGCCTCCATCGCCCTCCTTCCGCTCCTCCTCTTGATATGATTCCAAATCTCAAATAAAGGGGTCATATGTCCACGGATTCCCTACCTTATTCTTAATGGAAAGTTTATTAAATGTTACATAGATATGTCTTGTAATTTTATGGTTCGGGTTCACTACGTATTCTAATGTGTTGATGCGAAGATGGCAATGAAATGTAAGGTCTAAATAGGTATTATGAGTTATGTTTTATAGAATATGAAGTGAAGTTTCTATACCTATGATTGTGCGTAAAAGTTTTTTAAATTTTTCGCTAAAATTTACTATGTTAATTCTATTGGCATGATAACTATGGGCTGGACAAGAATTCCGAGAGTAAGTATTCACATTTACTTCAAAGGGGTGCTCCTCGGATGTGGACATTTGTTGAATAGCTAAGATTAGTGTTGATGTGAGGTATATGGTCGATATTTAAATGGTTGAGCTACTTGCATATCACTTGATGAATCTGACTATGACTTGGTTCAAAGCAATGAAATAGGCAGAGATGAGTATGCACGAAAATCTAAGATGGCTGTTTAGAAAGAGTCTTTCTTGGGTAGTTATTCCATTAAGAAATAAAGGAGGGCAAAGGTATGGAAAGTTCCTACTCTGAAACAGGACTCCTTGAGTGTTCATGAGTATGGACTGAAATTCACCCAATTGTCTCGCTATGCTCGTAATATGGTAAATGATATAAGGAGCAGATTGAGTTTGTTTGTCGCTGGCTTGGGTTGTTTGTCTAGTAATGGAGGAAGAGAGGAAATGCTAATCGTGGACATGAAAATATATGGTTTATGTGAATAAAGTGGACAAGGAAGATTGAAAGACTGAGAAGAGTACAAAAACAAGAAAGCCGTGATTGGGAATGAGTCTGGGCTGTATAAAGGTGGTTTGAATTTAGTTACAATTTCCGAAAACAGAAGGGCATGCACCATCATCATATAGTACACCTGATCCTAGAAACGGAGGTGACTACCATGGCTGAAATTTTCAAATCTAATGATCTTGGCCAGCAAAGACTAAAGAAAGTGTGGCATAGGGGTAGTTGGGTTTGTGCATGTGCTAAGTGTGCTAGAACCCACCCAGGTAAGTATCGTTTAGGCCATAGAGTTTTCTTCAAGTGTGGTTAAGAGAGTCACTTCATGAGAGAGTGCCCTCAGAATAAGAAACGTGGTGGAAGTTTGGGCAATAAAACTCAATATTTATGAGTTGCTCCACCAGTCACAACTGCATCTAGAGGATCCACTTCTGATAGTGGCGTAGGGGAAAACAATTTCTATGCAACAATAGGATCCTATAAAAAGAGAACTTGCTTGATGTTCTCACGTGTATGATAAAAGTATTTACTTGTGATGCTTACGCTTTGCTAGACCCAGGGGCACGTTTATATTTTTCTAAATACTTATATTGCAAATTAATTTGAGATTCTTACTACAAAACTTTGTGAACTTTTTTTTTTGGTTCTGTTAGATAGTCTAGCGGAAAGAGTCTTTATGATTTTTCAATTTCTATCAATTACAACAACACCATGGATGATCTCACAGAGTTAAACATGGTAGATTTTGATGTCATTCTAGGTATGAACTAACTTAATGCCTTTTATGGATTAAAGGATTGTAGAACTCGAGTTGTCGAATTGAGTCCATCTTAGAGTGGATTAATAGTTCAACAGTGTACAAGGGTCATTTTATTTTGTACCTTAACGCAAGGAAGTTCAGTTCAAAGTGGTGTACGTATCACTTATTTCGAGTTAATGATCAAGTGTGAGTACCTTACATTCCACCTAAGTTCTTATAGTAAAAAAGTTTCAAGAAATTTTTCCTGACTATTAAATAACGGATGAGTCCTCCTCTGAGAGAACTAGAATTTAGGATATCAATAGATATCATTCTAGATACTCGTCCTAACACTATTTCACAATATAGAATGGCACCAACAGAGTTAGAGTTGAAAGAGCAGTTTTAAGCTCTGTTAGATAAATATTTTATTCTTCCATGTGTCTCACCTTGGGGCGCTCCGGTCTTGTTTGTGAGAAAGAATGACGGTTCCCTCAGGATGTCTATAGACTTTCACCAATTAAATGACGTTAAAATCAAGAATAAGTATCCTCTTCTAAGGATATATAATTTTTTCGTGAAAATTTAGGGTGACACCTGCTTCTCGAAAATTGATCCCATATCTCTGAATGATCAGTTAAGAATTGTAGAATGTAACATTCCAAACACAGCCTTTAGAACTAGATTTGGGCATTATGAGTTTTTTGTTATGTTTTTTGGGTTTACCAATGCACTAGCAGTGTTCATTGGGAAAGTACCACAAATTCAAGCTACTTGGATATGTTGTATCATCTTCAGTGATGACTACTAATCTATTGAAAGAATGAAAAATATCATGCTTGTCACCTCATAATAGTACTTAAGACGTTGAAAGAAAAGGACCTATTTTTCATGATTTACAAATGTCAGATTTTGCTTAAGTATGTTATTCTTGGGCCACATACTGTCCGGTGATGCGAATTAAGTTGATACCCAAAACACAAAAGCAGTTCAGAGTTTGCCTAGACACACGTCTCCAACCGCTATTAAGAGCTTTTATTGGTTTAGCAGGCTACAATAGAATATTTTTTAGGGTTTTTCACCTCTCTCGTCTTCCTTGATCTCAACGTTAACTTTGAAGATATTAAATTTTAATGGTCTGGAGCTTGCGAGAAAAGCTTTAGGAATTGAAAAAGTGGTTTTGATTACTACTTTTTGGATTTTTTTTTTACGGGCGGGGTACTAAGATTTTGTGATGGACTGGGTGACGTAAGAGTTAAGTTTTTTTGGTGTGTTAAAAAAAAAAGCAAGGCATAGTGAATGTTCATGAGAAAGAAAGAAGAATACCAACCCAAGTGACTTAGACTTATTTGTTGTGGTTTTCCTTTAAGAATGATTTGACTATTTTAAGTCATTCATGTGTATATATTCACTGACCACAAGATCCTACAATATGTTCACCTCGAAAGAGCTAAATCTAACACAAAGGAGGTGGTTAGACATACTCAAGGATTATAGAATGTGTATTCTTTACCACCCATGTAAGGATGATGTTGTTGTTGATGACTTAAACTTGTTATCTATAGGTAGTATCGCCAATGTTAAGGAACAAAAGAGGGATATACTTAAAGATGTGCATAGACTTGCATGCTTAGGAGTAAGACTAAAACAACATTTTGCTTTACTTGAAGGCAAATTTTCATAAACAAAAAGTATTGGCTTTTTGAAAAAGGGGGGAGGATAGTGTGCTGAAGAGTACCAAGGTAGCTTATGTGTTGGATGGCTCCAAGATGTGAGGATATATGAGGGCTTGTAGCTCTTGATATTTCAATTCATCCGGTTCCACCAAGATGTACAGCAATTAACTGAGGGAATTTTGGGAAGTATTGAAGAGAAGGAATGTGGATTTGTTGCCAAGTGCCTGAATTGCAGAGCTTGTGAAAGTAGCGCACCACAAATAGAGGGTTTGGCACCGAATACAAAACAATTGCAATGGATGTGGAAAGATAATTTATATGGGAATTATCACAGGCTGCTTAAGATATCGCAGGGCATCCTGATTATATTTGGGTAAATTGTAAATATAATGGACAAAATAAATAAACTCCACATTTTATTTCACTAAAGATACTCAGTCGGCCTAGGATTATCCTAAGTTGTACATTCAAGAAGTTTTAAGACTTTATGGAGTTCTGTTCTCCATTATTTCAGATAGAGGTGCACAAATAAATGCTCACATCTAGATATATTTCGAGAAAGGTTTAGGTTAAAATCTGAACTTAAGGACTGCTTTTCATCGTCAAATGGATAGACAATGAGAGTGTACCGTCCACACTATAGAGACATGTTGAAAGCATGTGTGATTGATTTTAAAGGGGAATTGGTATGATCACCTACGTCTTATTGAATTCTCTTACAAAGAGTGTTACCATTTGAAAGTCCACATGACTCCATATGAAGCTCTTTATGGGAGAAGATGCACATTTCCTATTGGGTGGTTTGATGTTGTTGAATTTATAGGACCAGATCTAGTTCACCAAGACATGGACAAGCTGAAAGTGATTCAAGAGAGATTGAAAATGGTACAGAGTCGTCAAAAGTCTTACGCAGATGTTAGGACGACGACGATGGGGTTTGAGGTGAATGATTCGGTATATCTAAAAGTTTCACCTATGAAGGGCGTAATGAGGTTTGGTAGAAGGGAAAACTTAGACCCCGATATGCTGGACCTTATAGAATATCCAAAAGAATTTACAATGTATCTTATGAGTAGAGGTACCACAAGAAGTATAAGAATCGCTTCATCCTAGATTTTATATTTCCCTATATTTAAAAGTGCTGGGTGATCACTTTATTTATAGTACTACTAACTAGAAATTTCGAGTTAAGGATAATCTTATCAGATGAAGATTCCCAAAAATAATTTGGACGCCTAAAGTTTTTCATTTATATTTGTACCACACAAGTAGGAGTTGTATTAATGGCTACATCTTCAGAATAGCTTTCAAGAACGACTTGGGATGGCAAAAACAAAATCTTATGAATTAGTTTGTCTTTTACACTTGAAGTCCATCTTATTATTTGTTTGTATCTACCCGGCAGGTCACTCACTACCCTCGCGACCCCCTGTATCTGCATTCGAACTCACCTTGATCTTCACATAATAGTTTTACAATATATAAACTTCTTGATAAGTCTTTGGACTTTCCTTTAGTAATTCATCATAGCATCTGCCAGAACTATTTTCAAGAGATGTTTTAACCTTAAACTCTGGTCCAAGACAACCAACGCTAACAGTTCGTATCCACTATATTATTTAAAATGGTTTCGTGTTTGTTTTTTGTTAGTGTTGTGGGATTATAGTTACATAAGAATGCATAGTATGTTGTTAACTCTCCCTTCGTTTGAGACTAGGGGATCGACAAGCGGCAGCCATGAGAGTCTTCTAAGTCGCCTTCACACCAAATTAAAATTCCTGTGTAGTAACGAATTAATATTTTCAGCACATCTTTTTGATGCATAAATGTTTGTTTGTTTATATCCCAGAAAAGGTTAATTGTAATACAGTATTAATTTGTGACCAGAGTTAAAGTTTTAGTCAAAACCATTGATACTAAACTTCTAATACAAATATTATTTTTATCTATACTACCAAATGACTCTTTAGTGTGAGGAAAGAGTCAAGAGTGTTTTATGTTATTTTCTAATGTGACGACAAAATATTTCATCATATAGTAGTTTTTGATGTAAACACTGCAATACTAAATTTTTCATTACAATAAGTATCACATCACTAATTTAACTACTAAATCTCTTAAAATTCTATGCAAAATACATAGATGTATTCAATTTAAACCTAACAGACACAATTTTACACATCAGAGTTGAAATTACTGAATCAAAGCTATGGCCATATACAAATATAGAGTTTTGTGACCAGTTTAGTTGAAATAAGGTTGAAAACATTTGTTTGTTGTTCGTCGTAGCGGCCTACCTGACCTTACGAACGATGTTCTTGTTTATTTTTCTATATATTATCATGCCTCCGGATGAACAAAGACTACATTTTCCTTCTCCTGGCAACTAAGCAACCAGCCATTGATTTAATCATTGACATTCTAAATAGGTTGTCTTTTCAGTATGTGGTACGAACGGGTACCATTTCTATGATTGGGAAAATATTTGTCGTAGAAAACTCCAAGGTGAAATTTTGATCAACGGCTGGAAAATACTAGAGTACTGACATCCACCTTCACCATCCATTATTCACCATTCTCTATTGTTTCTTAAGGTTTCGTATTGGAACAATATTGAAGTTACCCTTGACATTTCAGTCCAAAAATGTATGTCATACAATGGGCATCTTTTTATACATTTGCCTACAACAATTCATTCAACTTTTTTTCTTAAACGTCCATTTACTTATACAAACGCATAACAAGATCCCTTACTCTTTCTTTTTTTAATTGTTTCAGCATTTAGGCAGTGTGTAATCTCAAATGGAATGTGAAATGACATCTTCCATGCTTATTACAGTTATATACTAAGTGTTGATTAACCAAAATTACAATTTGCATATGATCTTCTAATGTGTTTTAATGTTTGATCTCTAATTTTAAATTTCCCATTGGCTGGGAGATTTGATTATAAAAGACATTGACAATCGTACCTCATGAGTTATTAATGCCCTATCTTAGGTTTGGCTTCGTGTCGATATAACTCAGTTATTTATTCTAAAAGTTGCCCTACTATAGTGTTCGTTATGAGCCTAAAGAATTAGTTCTAAGAGGAAAAAGTACATAATTTTGACAATACTTTTTTCGCATATTTTCTCTTAGTATTTCCGATAAGATAAATACTTGAGGTACTGGTTTTTTTCATTGTAACCTGTTATTTAACGTGGCATGTACTTTTCTTCTTGGCATCCTAATTTTTATTATTTTATTCGTAGGTCGATATTGGATCAACAAAATATATATCAACAAGGCTTCCATTAGATCTTAATAGTCTAAAATGCGTATTCATATCTTGTATTACTCTTGGAGTGTTTTTTGAGCTTTCGTTTGATCTTTGCATTTGATATTTTTATATTCGTATGTAATGAATTTGATGGTTTTGTCTTGATTTTTCTTACGAGTGTATCCTTAATGGTGGATATTATTTCGAACCTGTGCCTCATGAATGTTGTTGATTAGATTCCTGAAAGCTCTCTGACAATCATTTGAGGAATCGTTATGTTTTTATTAAGAACTATAAGAGGGAGGGTTGAAATGCAGCTTACAAAGGGTTTTTATTGGCAAAGTCTCAGCACTTTCAATGGAATCAAGCCTACAAATGGAATATAAAAACTCTCTCAAAGTACTAGCTTAGATACAAATTTCCACGGGAATCATTCTAAAGCGAAGTTTGAATCTTTGTGGATTAGTATCGTTATACAATCCTTCTTAATATTTGGCAATAAACTGTTTTTGGTGTGGCAAAATAGAAACGAGAGTTTTTGTTGATGGGCATTTTAAGTTGTGTTTTGCCTTTGCTTTAAGGTACTATAAAGCTTTTTATCTACTTGGAAACATAGATTGGTGAACTGGATGAACGTTTTTGAATACTCTGCTGGGAACAAAGATGGTTTTTAAACTCCATGCTTGTTCTTAATGATTGTATGATTTCTGAACTTTGGTAGTTTATTATTGAAGTTATAGACTGTGGTTGAATTTTCTTAGGGAGCTTAAAAAACATTCATCGCGGGAACTTCTTTTAAGTCTCAATGAATTTCTTTCAGTTAAGGGATTAGTCAAAGTTAGAATCGAGAACTATTTTATGTCAAAACCTGATCCTTCTCACTGTGAAAGAAGGAAACTAGTTATGTCGAACCTGATCCTTCCTCATCTGTTAAGAAGAAACTCGAAGAAGCATCATTCAATTTCGGGTTCTTGAGTTGATTTTTATTTTGAAGTGATATTGTGTGTTAAATTCTCTTATGCGAGCTTGTAGTATTTAATGGGACCTTACTTTCTGTATGGTTAGTAGAAATTTTCTTTTGTCCTAAGGGATAGTTGGACATGATTCCTCTCATAGGTGAAGCAAAACTCGAAAGAAATAATTCACACTACCGGTTTGTTCAAGCAAATACTCAAACAATCAACAGTTTAGGACTACCTTTATACTAGTATTGCCGAGGGTACTTTTCAAGGTTTATTCCTTATATGAAACTGAGGAACAAATTGGAATGGGGTAATAAATCCATGTAAGGGGAATGTCAATTCCACTACTGTTTCGCAGACCGTTAAAATAAAATTCCTCATGTGGAATTTATACAAGTATATAGGCCATTCTTAGAAAGTGTACAAGGTTCTTACAACATATTCAAATAGACGGCCTATTTACCTAGATCAATCAAAAGAATACAAGGTTTTCTAAGTCGTAAGGATAACGGAAAATTAGTTGTCTTCATCTGTAGGTTGATAATATGTATAAAATAATAAGAATAGAATTGGTAGATCAAGTATACGCTCACGAACACCAACACATGTCACAACTCAACAATAAAGTGAAAAGGTGCATACTTTTGTAGATGAACATTTTCATTGATTTGTCATCTTTAGCAACTCTTAATATAAATTAATCTGGCTACTTTTTGAATCAAACAAATAAGGGTAGTTTTTTTGTATAGAATTTGAAGATAACTGTAGTGAGTTTTTAATTAGTAACGTTATAACTTATTGTACAAGAATTTATACTATGAGTCCTTTCAATAAAAATATTATATAGATGCATGTTCTTTATTTAAACATTATGGATCATAGATAACATTGATACTTCCTTCCGTCATACTAAAGGAGTCTGTGGTATTTAATAATAATAGTATTTGTATGATTTAGCTATAATACTATTTAATTAAAACCGAACCTTAACCCTTTTTTGGGATTATGACCCCGCAACATTTGTGCTACAAGGAATTATTAGGTATCCTTATGTATGGTAGCTATTTCGAACATGCCCCATGAGGTTGTTGAGGAGATTGCTGCAGGTTCTCGGATATCCAACTTAATCACCTACGGACCAGTGTTGTTTTCAGATGTACTGATTAGAAGAGGGTCCCAAATCAGCTTACTTATAATTTCAGCTTATAAAATGGAAATACTTTCCAATTAGACCAAGAAGTAGGTGGATGTGCTCCTTACATATATTGCAGACACAACTCAATGAGCATACCCAATTTGATACTTTTGGGTTGTGTTTATTCAGAAGTTAAGTTGTTTGTTAATTTTCCTTAACATGACGCATGAAGTGAAAACTTACATTCTGTCTGTCTACTACAAATCTCTTGCCTATTATGGAATTAGTCCTAGTTAGCCGAGAAGTCTATATGTTGGACATGATTCTTCCTTATATTGGTCAACTATGTATGTTTCTAATTATTAGGAAACCAAACACTTCACATTTGTAAGAAGGACATGTCTAACCCAAGACAACCTATGCAAAAAACTCACACTGGTGCTATGAAGCTTGGAACTTCTTCCGTACAACTTTTTGATTGAAATGGGTCATGCCTCAGACACTGTAGCAAGCCAATGAAACTTGATATATTTGGAGAGGTAGTAAAATCATCAGAAAGGTATAGGAAATGGTCGCAACAATAAGCTTTTAATATTTATGGACAGAAGCAACAACAGGTGTTTTGCTAGCACAAAAACTCAAACCTCTTACATGAAAGTTTAACTATTTAGCTAATTTATTTAACACAAATGCTGTACCCCCATAACTAATGCAGATACTTTTATGCATTTTATATGCTGCTTATCACTACTAAGATTTGTTTTGAAACAAATAAAGCAAAGTTGCATGTCCTCTAGGCTTACCATCTAAAAAGTTTTACTTTACCATCTAAGATTTTTAAAGAAAATAAACAAGGAAAACCATTACTTGGACATGTGGAAAATACAAAACCTTTCAAGCTGATTGCAGTACATTTAACTTGAAGATACTTAGAACTTACAACCAATAAGTTGATAACTAAAGTATTTTCCAATCAAGTGAAAATGTGTTAAAATATTTTAAAATTCCTCAAAAAAAGCTATCATATTATCTGGAATAACTTATGCCTGCAAATATAGGAGTGAAACAGTGGCATTATCTTTTACCATATAGTAAAGAGATGGCATTAAAAAAAAAGGAAACAAATTAGTAAAGGGGATTAGTCTTTTAAGAGACTGAAATATGAATATCTAAATCATTGCCGGTTTAGGGGATATCATAATCTAATTCAGGCGGGGATGATTTACCATGTAAATTTGCCGAAGGAAAACAACAGATCATTGATCAATGTCTTTCCCCTTGATGATTAAGACAAAATAGTCATCAAAAAATCTAGACCTTATAAAAGGTAATTTTAAAAGTTTTTTAAACTTCCAAGTATCCTAAAGTGGTGACACTTTTTTACAAGGACATGTAACTTTATCACAACTCAGTGATTCATTTGAGACATTCATATTGGATATAAATTTATCAATGCCATCTATAAAACATGAATTTATAGCCCCTCAACAATCCAAACTCTAAAACATCTAACTATGCTCTAGATTATTCATGTACCTATTCATGTTTAAATAAATGAAACATTTAGTAACAAACACAAGTTGATCGAGGACTACTTCCAATAACAAGCACATTTTTAAGAACATGCATACTGGAAACTCATTGATTCTCATTTATATTCAAAATTTGGCCAAAATATACACACTGGCATGACAAAATAAGTTGCTGAAATTATTTATAGGTAAAGCTGGAAAATAAGAAGCTTAATAGCTTTTCAAAACTAACTTAGCTAGAGAAAAGTTTTCCTTATAAAAGAATTCTAATTTCAGTCAACTTAAAAAATATTGAAGCATTCTAATACAAATCAAGATACTAAAACATTCTAATTTTAGCCAACTTACTGATACTACCTATTTAAAATATGAATCTCAAGTCCTTCAATTAGAGAGAAACATTTAGCCTTAGCAACACTACTTCAAAGAACAAGGTGCAAGAAGTCATACAACAAATTGGCACACACATTTAGCTTAAGGTAGAGGTTAAGTAATTTTATAAAATTAAAATACCTAATTACAGTGGCATATCAATCCTTCTACCAAAAAATACTAGCAAACTAAGCAATATTTGTTTTAAAAAGACAGCTTGGAAGATAATCACATTAGTTTTCTCTATAAGTACAAAAATTCGTCCAACAAATAAACCCTATGAAGAAGTTAAAGCCCAGATTATATTTCTCTAGCAATTAAGACCAAAGAAGAAGTAGTTAAAAGTTAGGACACACCAATCTGTGGGGCTTACTACTCCTTCCCGAATGACGACTCTATATTACAATTATCTTGAGAGAATTCTTAGGAAAAAATCAAGTGGGAAAAAAAATAAAAGATCAAGCGTAATTGCAAGTGAATGACAACCCAAATACTAAGTATAGTTATAGTACTAGATAACCTGGAATATTTGAGCATCAGCCGTCTTGGTTCTTAACAAGAAACAATAGAAACAAAATAACAACTAAACAATTAATATGAAAATTAGGTTGTTATTGTTCTTGCGTAGCAAAGCACTTAACATGTGTCTTAGCCAATAACATTGATCATCGAGTCTCAATTACTATAGTCAAAGCAAAACATAATCACAAATGATAAAACCATTACCACATTCAGTGTAATTAACACTTTTAGCCTAGACTTTAGGTATATTCAAGCCCCACACAAAACTGTTATTTATAGGTTTCATGAAGAGTATGTGATGTGATCTTATTAGAGAAGCCAGTGGTTGTGATCTTCTCCTATCACATATAGCACCATATTCAATGTGCTATTATACATGATCCTCTCTGCTTGTTCATTTGGTTTATTGTATAGTATGTCTAATTTTTTTCAAAATTACAATCATGCTTACTGATTATTGCTTTTATGTTTTATGTCATATGCTTGTATCTTATTCACCCAACTGCAAGAGACTGTTCTCATAGATTCTTAGCTAAAAAACTTCAGAATACCGATTACAAAATAAAAAAGAAGTCATATATCATACAAGGCAAAGGTTCTTAAATTGTAAAACAAAAATTACCACAGAAGAAACTTCTAAGCTAGATTCAATATAATAGTAATATTATTTATCAAAAAGATGAACTAATCACCATTCTTATCAAATCCTAACTCTAATTGATATAGAATTCCTTTGCAATTCTATGCAAATGCGATAGCTAAGTACTGCTGCCAAGTAATGTGAAGCAGAACAAATATCGGGAGCTCAAATGAAATTAATGGAATTACGAATACATATAAACAACAGGAAATAAATTTGACAATCCGTTTGTTGAAACAATGACAAAGATATGTAGTCATGAAAATCTTTTATTCCCAATGTTTCGGAGTACCTTAGAAATACACCCCCTCATATAAAATAAAAAGTCTTGCAAATATCCTAACTCTCCCATGACCACTTTTTCCTAACCTTCCAAACAAAAACCCAAAACAATTCCCAAAAGAGAAAATACACGATCTTGCACCTTCCACTTTTATTCAATCGTTTACAGAGAAAAATTTTCTTATTGAAATGAAAAAACCCACTACAATGGAAACTATAATAGGGAGTTGTGGGCGGGGGATAAAAAGAAAATGCCTTTAAGCGGATGAGAGAGTAAAGCAATAGTTAGTAGTCAACAAAAATGAAAGCTAGCTGCCAACAATTCAGAAAAATAAAATAAGAAGATTAGTGTGCAACATGTACTTTCATAAAAGAAAATTAAAAGTAAATATGGAAGCTTAAACTAATCCCCATTTTAAGAAAAATCTTACTTCGAAAAAAACTATTTTTAGAATACAAAACTAGTGAAATCACTAGGGTCATAATCAAACTTACTTCGAGCTAAAGGAAATGGAAAGAGTTGAAAGTTTTTCAAGCCTATTTAGCTATGAATTGATAAAACCACAAATTCAAACATCTCAATAACTTGAAACTAAATTTAATGAAAAGTTGAGATCTAAAAAATCAATATTCAAAATCCCATAAGATGCGAGTTTTAGCCTCAGAGAGGAAGTTTCATCAGAGAAGCTTACATAGTCTTTACTTTGAGAGATGAGAGATATTAGTGAAAAATGGAAACGTGAAGTGATTTAAGTGATTTATCTTAGGGAAACCCCCAAAAATTAAATTTGCAACAAACATAGGACGGATTTTAATATCCTTTTTAGGAAAAAATTATATTTTAGATTTAATTTTAGATGGATTTTCCTGCACTATATAAATTAAATTTTATAAAAATATTTTTTACGGTTCGTAACATTTTCTCCATAATTATTTCATCGGGTAATATTAATTAAATTGGTCACACTTACTTGGTTGCCAAATTGATAAAGAAAACTACGGATCAAAAATTTTGCTCTTATTTCTTGAGACCAAACAAATATTTCCTCGCCAATCCGTCCACTATATCATAACTCCAAAATATTTTTGGAATTTCTTGCACCAAAAGGTCTTTGCCGTTATGCAAAAATACGGTATTAATATATGACCGTTAATAAAATTCCTAAATAGATCCGTCGCCTAAACATGTGTTTTAGTAATGATGTCAAAATACCGATTACTTATCGGTCTAACCTACAAATCCTTCAAAAACAAGAAATTCCTACTAACCATACCAACACTGACGTTTCCATCAATACTTGAGGCTCACCGAGAAATTCCACCCACCACATCCCTTCAAATCAAATCAAGAGTACAAATTGGGTGGAGCTTCTTGCTAAGGAAATAAACATGTCCAACAACTTCTCGTTCTAACTTGGACTAACCATTAACAAGCAAGAAATATGTACTAACACAGACAAAAAGTAAAAGTTGCACTAAATGTTTCCACCTCTCCTAAGGAAATAAACACATAAACATACTCGAAATAAAAATTACTTATGAATCCAAATTGGTTGATGCTTCTCGAGTTCTTCTTCAAAATGATGGCAGGGTCATGTAAACAAACATATACTTATCTTACCTGGACTACTTCATCAGCAAACATGAATTCTACTAGTAGAACAGAAAGTAGTTTCCATAGGTTTAGAAAGGATAGCATGTACACATTATTTTACTTCTAACTTTGTTTACGAGGTTTGAGAGTTTATTTTCAATAGACCCTCAACTCAAAATAAATGTCATGCAGTAAAATCAACACTAAAAACACAAAAAAAACAAATAAAGGTAAATAGGGTTTTTTTAACATTCCAAAATCCCCATAAAATAAACATGTACCCCCAAAAAAGTACAAAGTAGAAGATAGGGTTTCTATTTCACAAAATTAACATCACCCGATTGAAAAAGATTTGATATTTTAAACAAGACAAGGAACCAAAATTAAGCTATCACAAGAATAAAATTATAACTCATAAACATCCCAAAAAAAAAGTATCAAATAGCTTTTGAGCAAAATTATACTGTACCTGCTGAAAACCAATATTATGATTTTGAAGTCTTCCAATTCTTAACGTGGAGTGAGAGTGGGCAATGAAAGAAGGGGAGACGGTTTTCCTTATTAAATTTTATATTATGCAATATAATATGGAGTGGGTGAGGGTGGGTGGGGTTGAGGAAAATTAATTATGAAGGTCCTATTGCTTGTACGTATCAATGTAGTGACACGATTTAATTTGACATAAAAAAATTTAAATGTAAAGGAAATTGAAATGTGACATGTAATAGAAATCTTAGATATTAATGTGATTATAAATTTTTTTATTAAAATTTAGAATTAAAATACGTCTTTTTTATTTTATATTAGTTCTTTATTTTTCTCATTATAAGAATTCATAAATAAAATTGATAAAGTTAATTAATTTGCACTTTAAGATTTTTTTTAAGGTTTAGAAACTTGAATAAATATAGAAAAATAATAAAGAAATAATGTTAGGATTGTACCCTATATGACATCAGTGATGACACAGAGTGAGAAAATTAACACTGTCTGATACTGACTGGACGCCCATGTGCAACCCATCTAGATCCTCACGCAACTAGAGTGCGAGTTCAGACCACCACCCCTCCCCCCCAGGCACCACCCCACCACCCCTACTAGGACTATGTGTAATAACCTAAAAAAGTTAATATCACATAAATAAACGTGGAAACTAAAAATTAATGTGATTGTTTATCTAGAGAAATTGGTAGGTATATTAAGTAACTGAAAATTTACTTTGATTCGTCTATTCAGTCCACTTAAATTTTTTTTGCATGTAATATTTAATACCTCAAAATAGTAAATTTAATTGTATAGGTCAGTTACAAATTCAATTTTGTGATTTTGTGACTTTTTTTTTATTATAAGAAATCGACATTTTTATGTATAACCGATCTACAAAATACCAAGAGATATCATTTTTTCAGTATTATAGAGACAAAATTCCTATATTTTAGCCACTTTTACGTAAGGGATAATCTAGAAGAGGCGAAGGTATATTTATTTGAATTTTTTTGACAAAACATTTATGTGATATATTTAAGAGTTTTTTCAATGTTCTAATAACTTTTAAAATTCATATAATATTGTTCTCTGTTATTACATTGTTAAGGCATTTAATTTGACTGTTTAGTTAACATTTTTTTAGCAGACCATGAAAGTTAAAGGTTTTTTGTATATGAAGTTTTTACAAGGAACTGCATAATTACTTCCAAACCTATTCCCGGAAATCTAGAGACACACTTTATACTATAGTAAAGTACTATTACCCTGAATTATGTTATAAATAATTTTCTACCCCTTTTTGTCCTACGTGACACTATCTTTCGGGGTCCAGCCCGTGTTGACTTCTTTCAAACTAGTACCACGTAGGCCGAAAGGAATAGAAAATTATTTATAGAATAAGTTCAAGGAGTATAGGTACTTAGTATAGTATAAGTGTGTCTTGAGATATCGGGCATAGGTTGAGGGGGTACTGATGATCTATCCGGTTTTGTCTCAATGGATATTGATCCAATCAAATTCAGTTCGGATTTGATCTTGACTTGTTTGTTGTCTTGACCCATTATGATTGACATAAAATTGATCCAATTCACTCCATTACCGTCCCTACTAATGCCTAAGATTACAATAGAATAAAGTGAAACAAATGCACTTACAAATGCACTTGAAATGCTTAATATGACAACCAAATTGTAGATAGCCATGTGTATTTATCATTTTTCCATAAAATAAAAATATTGGCTATAAACGGCAATTATTTATAACATTCACTACTAATATTACTAATATGATAATACATATCATTAAATTAGGTTTACCATAGAAATTTTAGTTATTTAATAAATTAAATAGATTTCACAATTTTTAAAAAAGATTACAAGTTGTGTAAAAAAACAATAACAGTTTTCGGAAAGTATATAACTGGTCCTTTTATGTTACTCAGGGTTACTACGCCACTCGATTCAAACGAAAGTTATAGGAACGTAAGATAGGTCCAAAGGGAGAGATTGATTTTTTTTTTGCCTCAAATACTCTCGTTCAAAACATGTATGATTATATATTAATATTATTAGCATAAATGTTTATGGCTGTTAATGCCATATCAGCGACCTTGAACTTGAATAAGAATTTTCAGTCTTAAGCAACTTTATCTTGTTATTTGAGGCTGTGACACTACAAAAAAATAGGTGTTTTAGCGACGGACATAATCTGTCAGTTAGATGATGAAATCCTAAATGAGGCAGATTAGACATGATTAAAAAACGTTAGTGTTGCTATTATGCTCGTTTGCTATCATTAAGTTCACTAAGAAAAACATAAGACATTTTAATTTGTTGTTGTTTTGAAAAAAAGGGTAGCAACTAAAAGGGCAAGTCAGAAGAGAACATACAATAAATGGATACAAGAATCTCATTATGTGTGCATCATTAGCTTAAAATAACGTATCCAAGAAAGTTTCCAGAATATTAATTCTCTTCCCTGATAACCCCATCCTCTTCCCCGAGTTATTTTTCACCAAATAGATGTCAACATCCTCCTCTTAACCGCAGTAGAAGCTCACCGAACAGATGAAAAAAGAGAAATTACCAAAAGTAGAATCTCACCTTTCACATAAAGATGAAGGAGACAAGAGAAATTTCACCTTTCACCTAATATAGGAGCAATTTAAAGGAGAAGGAGAAGGGACTAGAGCAACACCTGATAGATAGGAGAATCTCTCAGCTGCTGCTCTTGCTAGAAAACCCTTTTTTTAGGGATTGTAATATTTTGTTTTCTTTATGTGTTTTCTATGGACTAAAGAGTGTTACTTGGTAAATAAACTAGCAACAACTTAGTGACGGATTATGACATCCGTCGCTACAAACAAATATAGTATCTACATTTAATTGTAGAGACCAAAATTTATTCCATTAAAATATATTTAGAATTCGAGAAAAACTTTTTCGTCATTCATTCTGTCACAATATATTATTAAATTTGTAACACCCACATTGTTGATAAATTCGTATCGAAAATTAAGTGCTTCCCCCCCCCCCCATCGCCGTGCAAAAATTTCTGCTAGTATTAGTGACAAAAACAACTATTCCTTCGCCAATCCGGTGTTATGTTATAAATCAAGAAATTGCTGTAATTTTTGCAAACAAAATGACTAATCATTGCTAATCCATCGTTAAAACGACCTGAATTGGTTTCTAGTTAAACACTATTTTTTTGTAGTGTTAAACACATCATATGTGTGAGTGAATATACATGTATATCTATCTCTGACAAATAAAAAAGATATATTTACAGCGCATCTTAATGAGTTGTAGATCTATCATTGTGCTTAGAGACTCATAATAAAACTAGGGTTTGAATATAGAGATAAAACAAAGATTTCTTTTAAGTTATTGGTGCACCTGAAGTCGTCCATTTTCAGCTTATTTTTTCTTGTTATAGACAAAGATTTTTATGTTCGATTATGACATTACAATTTATAAAAACAATATAAGATTGAAAAAGAGAAAAATTGTGTAAGATATGGAATTAATAAACTACAAACACCTATTTTTATAGATTCAAATACATCTGTTAGGAATCTAACTAAAAGAAAGAGAATGGTTATTATATTACTAGAACCCACGACATCCAAACAAAAGTTATGGGAAAACATAGTCAAGTTATTACGTATTATTTTTTTAAATAAGCATAAATACTCTTTTGAACTATGATCGAAATTGAAGCGACAAACATGTTCGTTACAGTCCCTAATACCTCTAGAACTATTGAATTTATAAATACAACCTTTTTGGTGTTATATGATTGGGTAGAGAGTGTTGAAAGCCAAATTGACAAGAAAAAAAATATAAATAAAATAAAAAATTAATCAATATTCAAATAGTCCTTTTTCAAGTGAAAAATTTTACCAGTAGTTGTACACATAATTAATAAGTAAACTCAGTTGAAGTTCACATCAATTAGTGGTCTAAATCTAAAAAAATAAGTTGGAGGCATTAAATTTTATTACTTTTTTGATGTGAGATTCAAGGGTTATTTCTTTCTTTTTGTAAAAAATAGTTTTATATTTATGATCCAAGATACCATGTGGAAGTGAAAATTTATTTATTTGATCCATAATAAAGGAGTTCGGAACAAATTAAAAAATCTTGGTTTTGAAACACAAAACCTTAAGAAAATTTATTCTACAAAAAAAATATCCTTGCCATTTTTGGGGCCTAAGGCAATAGCATCTGTTTAAAGGCATTGAGCCACCCTCTGAAGAAACCCTAAATAAGTAAAATATAATAATAGTAATATTTTTTTTTAAAAAAAGAAGTATCGTATACTATGATTCATTGTGTAATGGTAGCAAGAAAATTATGTTATCTCAAACTTGTTTCCTCTAAAGATTGTAGTTTTCAAATGATTACACTATTATGAAAAGTGTAGTTTTTATAATAATTACACTATTAAAAAATAATTATGCTATATTGAGAATACATAGATTAAAGACATATGGACTTATGGCTTTGTCTTAAATAATGATTATCACCTTGTTCAATTATCAACTTTTTTTTTAAGTCATAGGAATCTGATTTCTCATTCAACTCTTGACTGTTTTAGGTTTAATTAAGTGTTTGGATATGAATCTTTCCATTAACAAAATAATATTATTTCACATGATTTTGGTGTTCTTATTAATTAAATTTTAATAAATTAAAATTTCATGATGTATGATTTTATCTCTTTCACCAAATATGAAATTAAGTGTATATGTAATAATTATTATTTTCACTTTATTGTAGCAAAAAATGTTAAGGGTTCAGATATTCCTTAAAAACAAATTAATGTAAAACTGAATATTAGTTGTACCAAAGTTTAATTACAGTCAACCATTTTGTAGTAAAATTTAATACAAATACATTTTTATATATAGTACCAAATGATACTTTAGTGTTTTGAGAATTTTCAAGTGTTATCGACTGATTTAGAATTCTACGATAAAACACTTGTCATTCATATAGGTTTTGGATGTATGTAAGACCTGTTTAGTCGTTTTGGAAGCCCAGATTTTATTTTCATGGAAAAATAGGCCTGAGGCGACGGACCCACGATGGGACCGTCATGGGATACGCCCCCAGACGGAACGCCGCAGGGTCTCATTTCAAAAACACTTGGAAAATATGGAAATTGGGTACTGAAAATCGACTCTCTGAACACTTCGTATAAGCGAATGGCAGGACGGACCGTCACAGGTGTGACGGACCGTAAAGAGTCTTCAGGGAAATCAACTATCTGGACCTTGCGACGACTGCAGGACGACCGTCGCAGGCAAGGACCGGGCCGTCGCAGGTTGTGCGCAATTCCCGTCTGGGTCGGATTCTTTATACGTTTTAAGGGACATTCATTTTTGACTATTCCTGCTCTAATTATAAAGTTAGAGGGTTTAAGGTTAAGAAGTTAATTACTTGGGGGTAAAAGAGGAACCTTAAGTTAATAGTGGGTATTATTGACAGCTTTCATATTAATTACATATAATTAGGGTTAAAAGAAAGAGGGTTTGAATAAGAAAAATAGAAAGAACAAAGAGAAAGAAAAAAGAAGATTAACGAGAACGAAGTAGTAGATGGGAGAGAGAGAGAAACGAAGAGGATAGCAAGGATTTGAGAAGAGAGCTTGTTGATCGCAATTCTTAGGTGGAGGGGTAGGTTAGGTTATGGTTTTTAACTATCGATTAACTCTTAATAGCGAATGATATGTGTGGGGTATGTATTATAGAGCCTTCTTTATGTTAATTGTTATGCATGATGTGATTTATACATATGATTGTGATGAAACAAGCTGATGAAGCTTATTGAACCCAAATCTTGATTAAAACATAATCTCTTGTTATGATGACGCCTTGATATAAAAGAAGGCTGATGCATTTAGTAGAATTAGAATGAGATTAGTGGATCGGGAGTGAGTGTCACGTTACGAACACATAGAATTAGTGGGACGGGTGTCACGACCGACAAGTAGATGTAGGGGACGGAGTGTCACGTACCGACACTAGAATTAGTGGGACGGTGCACGAACCGACACGTCGATGTAGGGGATTAAGAGTGTCACGTACGACCACATAGAATTTAGTGGGCCGGGGGTCAAGAACTGACACGTAGATGTAGGGATCGGAGTGTCTCGTACGACACATTGAATTAGGGGCGCGGAGTTAAGTGTCACTCCGACACATGCGTAGTCGGGGATCGGAGGTCACGTTTCCGACACAAGAGGAATCAAGATTAATGAATCTTGAAAGATGCTAATATACTCAATCTAAAGAACATGTATCCAAAGAGTATGGTGTGGAGGATGAGTCCTCATAGATATGATAGGATTATAAATGATTGTTTGTAGTTGGTGCTATCACCTAGTGTTAGCAATTAGTTGATTTTATGATGTTATCGAGATTATTGCTTGCTATTTTTGAGTTTGTCGTGATATCACTCCCAGTACTTGTGGTTTGTACTGACCCCCTACTTTTAGTTTTTCTTCTGGTATTCTTGTGGATGACAGCAAACATGACCGATCATCTTTGATCTCAACAGTATATAGCCAGTCTTCGTCACACAGGCTCTTTCAAAGGTGGATCTAATGCTTCTAGCTGGGCGGATGATCCTTCTCATGTCATGAGCCTTGAAGTTCGGCATAGACTCAGCTTTTATTGTTTTCAGCTTCTAGATACTATTAGGTTTAGCTAAAATTAATTCATAGATGTTCCTTGTGGGTGATGACTTCGAGATTTTGGGGCAAATAATAGATGTTGAATTTTAGAAATGAATTGTCTTTTATTATGATTTCAAAATGTCTGTCCGCATTGTTTACTGTAATATATAACTGAAAATGAAAGGTTTAGATTGGTTGGTTCGCCTCACATAGGAGGGTAATGTGGGTGCAGGCGCGGATCTGATTGGTCGTGACAAACTGGTATCTAGGCATATTAGGTTCGTTGGTTCATCACACAAGAAAATGGTTCTAGTAAAGTTTTCAAGACGGTTTAGGGGGACGCCTGTACTTCTTTTGAGAGGCTATAAGCTTTAGGAAAATTCCATTTCTTCTTTCTTTCTTCCTGCTATTACGTGGATCCAATTGTATCGAGGTGATACAAAATGGTATCTGACCCATCTTCATCATTGCGCAGATGGTTAGAACTAGAGCAACGACTACGCCCAACACAAATCAAGCAAGACAAGAGCATCTGAGCCAGCCCACTGGGGCGGCAGACTCGAAGTGGAACAACAGTGGCAAGACGGCCCGAGGTAGAGGTCAGGGGAGGACGTCTCTCAGGAGGGATGAGGAAGAGCAACTAGAACATCTGCGTGATAGGGCGGACTCATCCCCGACGAGGAAGTAGTAAAGAATAGTACAGAGAAGGGGACGGATGGGGCGATGAACCAAGTACAGAATTGAGGGGAAGGAAATGCCACCCCCAACCAACCAGAGATGATCAATAGGTTCTCGCTTATCTAGTGCAGTGTCTGTCAGTGGGTCAGGCACCCCCACATGTTTTCTGCACCAACACCTCCGGGTTAAGGGGTACAAACATGCAGCCCATATGGCCCCTCGTATGGATGGCCTCATGGACATAGGCACGTTTCCACGCTGAGTACTGGGCCTCTAATGACAAATGATAAGCATGAACTTTTCAGTAAGTTCTTGAAATTAAAAACCCCCCAGTCTTCAAGGGTAGCAGAATCTGAGGATGCTTACGATTCTTCTGGTTGACTGTCATGCTATACACACGATGGGTATTTTATAGTGTAGAACGGTTTGGGTTGAGTTCGTGAAGTTAACCAGTTCAAGGAACGCCAAAAATATTGGTGGCGGGTCAACATGGTGAGTGTCAACCAACAGAGGAACCAACCCTAGTGACTTGGGCCTCTCCAATCTCTAGCTTTGTTTATGGAGAAGTATATCCCCCGAACTTGAGGGATAGGAAAAGGATGACGTTTTAAGCCTAGAGCAAGTAGGATGTCGGTACAATGCATATGAGGCTGAAGTTTCGTGCACTATCCAAATATGCCACCCAACTTTGTTTCAATCCACAAGAGAGGATTCTTTTGCCAATTTTGTGAAGGGGTTGGTGGAGGATTCAGAGTTGCCCGGGAATTTGAGCTTTACAGTAGCGGCCACAGCGAATTCTTTTCAAGAAGTGTTAGGAATTCGTGGTAGAGGGGAAGGAGTGAAGCCAGATGAATTCACCATGGCATCGACATCAAAGAGGTTTCGAAAGGGAGGTGACGGTTTAATGGTTGTCTAATCAGAGGGACAGGGTTTCCGGAGGGGTTACTCAGTTCGACCCATTCAGTTTCACTATGGACGGTAGTTGGGGGTCCACCTCAGAACGGTCAAACATTTCTCTGAGGAGACCCATGCGTGAAATCTAGAGAAGGTATGGATGGGGAGACTGGACATATTTAGGAGGAATTGTCCAAAACAGAGTATAGATCCCCAAGGGCTAGAGGTTCTAGAGGATGGTCATGCAAGAGGCTTATTCTGAGGGCGTGGTTGGCCGATGTAATGGTGGTCACCAAAAGGCCGGGGTGATGGGCAAACGGTTAGGCCACTACATACAACATGGTAGGGACAACGACAAACAAACGAAAGGGCCCCATGTATGCTGTCCCATGGGAAGATCGGAGGCGGAGACATCTGATGCTGTCATCATCAGGTAATCTTTCTGGTTTGTGATTGGCATCTTGTATTGTTTGAACCGGATCCACATTTTCTTATGTATCTTCCTCATTTGCTAATGGTCTAAAATTACATTGTGATTATGATATGCTATTCGGTTTCTACTCCGGTGGGTGAGTCTGTGGTAGTTTCAAAAGGTATAATAGTCTTGTTTGTGAACTTTGTGGGAGTAAAACTATGTAGATTTCGGTTATTTAGAGATGGTTGAGAATTGATGTTGTAATTCTGGGGTTATGACTTGGCTTTCTCCGCAATTTGCGATCTTGGATTGTAATGCTTTACAAACGGGGTGGACGTAGCCAAAGCCGGGGAGAGATACGTAGTGTGCGGAGGGTGACTACACCTTCAATCCGGTGCGTATACACTCCTTTCTTCGGTGATAAGAAAATGGTAGTAAAGATGTTTAGCTTTTTGGCACATCTCAAGGGATGACACTACCCAAGGACCTTCGATGAAGTCGGTTTCGGTGGTCAGATGAGTGTCTTGATGTGTTCCCTGCAGATCTTCCTGTATGCCACCAGATAGGGATAGTGACTTCTGTATTGATTCTTGAACCTGGTACTAGCACCATTCTATACCCCTTATAGAATGGGCCCCCGCGGAGTTAAGTTAAGAGAATTAAAAGCCCACGTCAAGAGTTGTGAGCAAAGGCTTCATTAGCACCAAGTGCATCTCCTTGGGGTTCTCCTGTTTTGTTGTGAAGAAGAAGGAGGGGAGTTTCAGATGTGCATAGGAATTACCGACAGTTGAACAAGGTAACCATAAAGAACAAGTCTCCTCTTCCTCGCATTGATGACTTGTTCGATTAGTTACAAGGTGCTTGTGCTTCTATAAGATGACTTGAGATCGGTTATTCAACTGATTGAAAATAGGGCACGGTGTGCCAAAGGATGCTTTTAGGACCCAGGGATGGCATGAGAATTTTTAGTGATGTATTGGTCTTTTCGAATGCCCAGCTGCGTTCATGAGTTTGATTGAACGGGATTTTTTTAAGCCTATTTTGGGATCTTTTGTGATCGTATTTATTTGAGGCATATACTGATATACTCCAAGAGTAAGAAGGACCATGAGGAGCATTTGAGAATGTGTGGGAAATGTTGAGGGAGAAAAAGCTTTATGCCAAGTTCTCTAAGTGGAGTTTTGGCTAGATTGGCAGAGTGTCCGTCTTGGGGCACGTCGGTTTCCAAGGATGGAGTGATGGGGACCTTCAAGATCGAAGTAGTGAAAAAATTGGGTAAGACCTACTAAATGTGTCAGAAATAAGGAGATTTGTTGGGTTAAGCTAGAGCCTACCTACCGCCGATTTTGTCAAGGGATTCTCTTATATTGCCTTCCCAACTGAGAACCATGACTAAGCAAAAAGGTTCCATTTGGATGGTCGGGCGTGTGAGGAAAATCTTCAGAGAAGTCAAGACTCTGTGACTACCGACCTATCCTTACCTGCAGGAAGCAGAGGGTAAAGAACTTCATTGTTTATGTTGATGCCTCCTATTCTGGCTTTGGGTTGCAGTACTCAATGCAAGAGAAAAAATGTGATGCTAGCTTCGAGGCAATTAAAGGTGCCAGTTATATGAACGTTAATATCCGACCCATATGAATTTAGAGTTGGTCTGCAGTGGGTTTGATTTAAGCAAGGGAGACAATATTTATATGGGGTTTAAGTAATGTGTGAGGTCTATACGGTATCATCGTAGTCTAAAGTATGTCTTCACTCAGAGAGATTGAATTTGAGACAGAGGAGATGGATGGGTGGAACTACTAAAGGGACTACGAAATCACTATTGTATCATCCGGGTATGGTAAGGCAAATGTTTGTAGCGGAATGCTTAAGTAGAAAGGCGTGAAGCATGGGAAGTCTGCTCACTTGCAGCTTCAGACGCCATTGACTAAGGAGGTCAGATTCTGGCTAACGACCGTATGAGATAGCAAGTAATGAGAAGGGAGGATTTTTAGCTTGTGTGGAAGGGCAAGATCTTTCCTCTTCCTGAACAAGATTAAGGGAAGAAAGCAGTTTAATGATGAAAAATGATCCGGATACGAGATTAAAAGTGTTGCAAGAGAGGCTAAAGAAGTGACATCGATGAGGAAGGTGTTTTGAGAATTAAGAGAAGGGTATGTTGTACCCGACGTCCGATGATTTGTCAACACTATTCTGACAGAGGCTCAGAGTGCAAGATACGATACATCCGGGTGGCAAAACCAAGATGTATCGTGACTAAAGCAACACTTTTGATGGAGTTAGAATGAAGCGTTCTGATATTGTGGATTTATGCCAAAGTCGAAAACTGTTCAACAAGTAAAGTATGAACACCAAAGGCCGGAGGGAATCGCTTAAGAGCCCACATGCCCATTCGGAATGGAAATGGGAGAGAATTGCAAGCGAACTCGTGGTGGTCTTCAAGAACATGGGCAAAGTTCGAATCCATTGGGTGATGGTGTGACAATTAACTAAGTCTTGACTCATTTCATTGCGGAGGGTGACTTCCCAATGCATATAGGAAAAGTTAGCCAACTGTACACTCAGTGGTGTTCCGATTGCATAGAGTTTCCACTGTCCATCATATCATGATAGAGGTAAGCAGTTTACTTCTAGAGTTTTGGAGAAACATTGCTCAGCGGAATTAGGTTACTAGGTTGGACCTTAGTACTAGCATTTCACCCACAGGACGACGGTCAGTATGAGCGAACGATCAGGGTTGGGAAAGATATGATCCGTGCATGCGTGAAGAATTTTGGGGCCATTGGGATAGCTTCCTTTACCTCTAGTGGAGTTTCATACATTTAAAGCTATCACTCAGTATTGACAGGGCCCCATTGAAGCATTGTAGGTAGGAAGATGTCGGTCTCCCAGTGTTGTTGTGATGCATTCGAGGTTAGACCTGGGGACGGCGGTTACCGACCTTTTGAGGACTCGTTAGAAAAGGTGAAATACATTCAAGAAAAGCTTTTAGACGCTCAAAGTAGGCAAAAAGAACTATGAAGATCGAAAGGTTAGAGACTTAGAGTTCATGGAGGGTTGAACAAGTCTTGTTGAAAGTTTATCAAATGAAAGGGGTGATGCGGTTTGGTAAAAGAGCAGCTAAAACGCCCAAGGTATATTGGTCCCTTTGAAGTACTAAGAGCGAGTAGGGGAGGGCTTATGAATTAGCTTTGCCTCCAGCACTCTCCGGAGTACACCCGTAGTTCATGTGTCCATTTGAAAAGGTACCATGGGGATGGAAAACTACATTATCCGTTGGGAATTACAGTTTTGCGATGAGAATTTGTCCCTCTGAGGAGGGAACCTGTTGCCATTCTAGATAGAGAAATTGCAAGTGAGATCAAGGGAGATGGAATCTATCAATGTTCAATGGAAGATCGACCCCGTGAAGAAGCCAATTTGGAGAGGAGGCAGATAGGCGAGAAAGATACCCACATCTGTTACAGATTGCAGTTATTCCTTTTCGCCCTTGTTTTCCTTCTTATGATCGTTCGGGGACGAACGATCGGGTGAAATTGGTTGATCTAATTGTAAACGCTGTTTAGTCATTTTGGAAAGATTTTATTTCTGGAAAAACTAGGCTGATTTGACCTGGCGACGGACCCCATGAGGACGTCATGGGGAACGGACAGACCCGTCGAAGGGGTCTCGTTTCAAAACCACATGGAAAATCGGACACATTGGGGTACTGAAATGACCTCTGAACTTCGAAGAAATGCCAGGACGGACCGCACAGGCTGTGCTGTGACGGGACGTCACAAAGTCTTAAGTGGAAATTACACTCTCGGGACTTGCGAAGACCTGCAGGACGGACCCCCCGTCGCAGGCACGGACGGGCCGTCGACAGTTGCGCAAATCCAGTCTGGGTCGGATTTCTTATACGTTTTAAGGGACGTTTTTGACTATTTCCTTCTTTAATTATAAAGTTTAGAGGGTTAAGGTTAGGGTTAATCAGTTTATTACTTGGGGGTTTTGTTATTTAAAGAGGGATAAAAGGTGGTAAACCTAAGTAATTAGGGGTTTTACTATGCCATCTTTAATTCGTAATTATATACTAATAGGGTAAAAAGAAAGAGGCGTTTATAGAAAAAATAGAGAAAGAACAAAAGAAGAGACAGGAAAAAGAAGAAAGAGAACGAGTAGGAGGAGAGAGAGAGAGAAAAGAAAGAAAACGAAGAAGGATAGCAAGGATTGTGAGAAGAGAGATGGTGATCGCAATTATTCGTGGAGGAGGTTATGGTAGTTTATAGAGCCTTCTGTATGCTTAATTGTTGTATGTATGCTTGATGTGATTTTATATATATGATTGTGAGATTGTGATGAAACAAGCATGATGAAGCTATTGAACCCAAATTCTTGATATAAAAACCTAATCTCTTGTTAATGTGACGCATTGATATTAATAAGAAGTGCTCTTGATGAATATTATTTACAATGAGATTAGTGCATCGGAGCTGTAACATGACCGCACATAAATTAGTGGAAGGGTTGTCACGGAACCGAACATGTAGATGTAGGGGATCGGGTGTCACGTACCGACACATAAGAATTAGTGGGACGGGGTTGCTCACGAACCGACACATAGAGTAGGGGATCGAGGTCACGTACCGACACATAGAATTAGTGGGACGGGTTGTCACGAACCGACAGTAGATGTAGCGGGATCGGGGTGTCACGTACCGACACATTGAATTAGAGGATCTGGAGTGTCACGTTCGGACACATGGGTTTAGTAGGGGATCGGAGTGTCAAGTAACACACAAGAGGAAAAATAAAGATAATGAATCTTGAAAGATGCTAATATACCAATATAAAGAAACATGTATCCCAAAAGAGTATGGTGGGGAGGCTGAGTCCTCCAAAGATATGATCGGGTGTTATGATAAAATGATGTGTACTGGTGCATATCACATGTAAGCATATCTAGTTATGTTATGATGTTATCTGAGATATATTGCTTCTTATTTTGAGCTGGCCGCATGATATCGACACTCAGAACTTGTGTGTACTGACCCCCTACTTTTTAGTTTTCTTCTGGTATTGAGTGGTATGACGCAAACAGTGCGTCATCTTCGACTTTTTCTCTACGCTCCTTCCTTTCCTTTACCGAACCCCCCCATTTTAGTCTCCTTTTTTTGTGTCTTTACCACAGCTTAATTATAGCAGGTATTCGTCCACACCGGATCTCAGGGTGAGATAATGCTTCTAGCTTGGACTGATTCCTTCACTCATGTCATGACTTCGCCGTGAAGTTCGGCCATAGAATACTTTATTGTTTTTAGCTTCTTAGAAGACTCATTAGTTTAGTTAAATTTATTCATAGCTGTCTTGTGGTGCATGAATTCCAGATTTTGGGGACGAAATATAATGTGAATTTAGAAGTTATGGAATTGTTTTTATTAGCGGTTTAAGTCTTCGCATTGATTTGTTAATATTAAACTGAAATGATAAGGTTTATATTGGTTTGGTTCGCCTCACATAGGAGGGTAAATGTTGGTGCCAGCTCGCGGAATCGGTTTTGGGTCGTGACAAGTAAGAACTTAATACTATTTAATTTTCAGGACAAGAAGTTAACATCACTAATTTTAACTTTCAAGTCCCTTAAAAAATTATATACAAAAAATACTTTAGAGTGTTTAAGTTAACCTAAGCCTTAGGATTTTACACACAAAGTTGCAAAATTAAGAAACAAAGGCAAATGACCATCTACAAATTATGCACATTTCTTTGATTATTTAGAGTTGTTCTGGACATGTTAATGAAAGAAAGGTGGATGAACAGTTATTCTTGTGTATAGCATATAAACAAGGACCATTGACCAATGGTTTATTGTCATTTCTACAGATTATCATGCCTCCAGATGAAACAAAGGACATAAATCTACCTTCTCATACATCAAAATACAAACCTTACATTCATTAATCGAGAAATTCTAAATATAAGTTTTACTTTGTTAGATGTTGGTAAGAAAACTAGACATTTTATGAGGATGGAGAGAATAGTTGTTGTAGAATCCAAGATGTGAAATTTGATCAAACGTTCTAGGAAACCAACAGAGGAGCGTGAAGGCCCTACCATGGTTATTCATATTCTCGATTTTTCTTCAGGTTTTCATATAGGAATAACAATGAATGTTACCAATTTACATTGTAGTATAAAAAGTACATTCAAATGTATATCGTTTGAGACATTTGCCATAAACATTTCATCACAATTTATCCTAAACATCAATTACGTATCCACCAGATAAAATAACTGTTTATTTTTTATATGTTTAAAAATTGAGGCATTGTTTCTCATGGAATGTGAAATCCATTCTTACCGGTATTATCAGGTATTAATAAGTGTGATGGAGCCAAAATAAGAATGTTTATAATATGATCTCTCGAAGACTTTGAAGGCTGTGATCTACTAATTTCTAAGTGCTTGAGGATTTGGTTCTGAAAGTCCTAAACAATCGGTACCTCTGGCGGAGGAGTCGATCCTAGAACTAAGATCTTTGTCTTTAGGGCGATATATAGTGGATGTTTCTAGAAAAGGGACCATCTCTTCCAATATTTTGTATGAGGCCTAAATTAAGTAGTTCTAGAAACAAAGAGATTTTGACAATATTTTCATTCTATTCGCTCTGGAAGGAAGTATTTCAGCCGCGAACTTGTGGGGGTATAATGCGTCATTTCAATGTATTTTGTAATACAAGGTACTTCTATTCTTGGCATCTTGCTATTATCATTTATCATAAGTCGATATTGGATCAACATGCATTATACAACAAAGCGTCCATTCGCGCTTAAACTGTCTCTTTAAAGTCTCTCATATATTGATTAATATTGGTAGTTTTTGAGCTTGGTTTACCTATTTGAATAATAAAAGAACTATACAATTTTGAAGAAATTGAAACGTGAGGTGGTCATTAATATTATTTTTCTATCTTATGGACTTTCATGCATTTTATGCGTATGTAATTGAATTTGATGGTTTTTTCATGATTTTATTAGGGGAGTATCCTTAATGATGGGAATTATTCGAACTGTGCCTAGGAGGTTGTTGACTGAATGAGTCAGGAAGCTCTCGGACTAATATTTAAGTATATTGAGCCACACTTAAGTTGACTGATGTACGATGGAATAGGGTGAAATGAAGCTAATCAAGGTTTATTGGAAAAGCCTCCAAACACTGGTTAAAATAGAAAATCATGCCTAGTCAAATTGAAAATCAACAAATCATTGAAAGTTCGCGCGGAGTACACAAGGTCAAGGGAATACTAAAAAAGAAGTTTGGAGTATCTTGTTACTAGTATCTCTATCCAAAATTCACCTGCCTTAAGATTCTGCATAAAATGTTGTAAGTGCAAAAACAAAAAAGAAAACAGTGGGTTAGGGAGTCGGAAGGTGTGTTTGCCTTGCTTAAGGTACTATAAAGATGACTTATGTGGGAACACTAGGAGTGTGAACGGGCTATGAACGTTTGAATTACTCTGGTTGAAAGCGACGTTTACAGTTCATGGTTGTCTTAAATGATTGTCTATGTGATCTTGGTGTTGATTTCGAAGTTAAACGGTATACTGAAGTGTATGTTGGTGTTGAATCTCTTCGAAGCTATTTTTTAGGTAGTAGGAACTTCTTCGTGTAAGGGACTAGTCCCTGTTGATTGAGAAATACTATGTTGTTAAGATCATTCTTATCATTGAAGGAGAAACTCGAACCAGCTTCACCTACATTGGGATTAGAAACTAAATTAATTCAAAGTATTTGTGTGTTAAATTCTTTGGGAAGCTTGAGGTAGAGTGGAAAATTACCATCTTATCCATTA